>NQII01007561.1:0-94060 GCA_002778355.1 Clitarchus hookeri
CTACGCCTCGTTATAACAATTTAACTCTCTCCATTTCCAAGAAAATAACCCCAAAATGTTACTTAAAGAAGGGTCACAAATCACGTAGGTCCAATGCCAATCAAAGAAGCTGTACGACCCTATATTGCTTTGGACTGTATCTTGTATCGAAATATTATCGCGAAATATCACTACCCCTACTTATTAATTGTTCTTCTTAGTGAGAATACGTTTTCTTCGTTGACCGTCCAGTGAGAATTAAGTTACTGCGTTAATGCAAGCCTTAGATGAGTAACAAGCAAGTCATCCAATCACGAAAGTGAATCTCAGCGAAAGTATTCTCAAATACAACTACTCGATAATCTTTTCGCGAAATTCGTGTGTCCTTAATGATAAGGTGCACAGGCGGAGTTTCTCGAGTTTCGACTATCTTCACGTTGTATCCCCAGAAATATGTTTAAATCATAGGTAATATTTCTTCAGGAAAATTTATAACGATTATGAGAAACTTCTCTGCATTATCGAATTGCTTCGATAAGATCCGAAAGAACACGTAAAATATCCGGTTATTGAAGGAAGTGATTAATATTAGAGACCTTGTTCTCAGGCGGCCAAGCTCGGAGAAGGTAGGTCAGTTACCCCGGCGGCGTACCCAACCTGCCGCTCTGTGGTTACGTGAATCTTCGAGGTAGTTTCTTCCTTTAAGGCGCCCGTCTACCTGGCGCTTGAACTGCGTTGCAGAGTGTTCGAAATACACGTTTTTCAACGAAAATATTAAGCGTGCGTCCAACGTGCTGATCTACGAAAAGAACACACACTTCAGACGAGAGCTGTTAAGTACTTTCAAAATATCACGTACGTTAGAAACATCAATTCAGAGTACTCCAAAACCGCTAAAAAAGGCCTTTCCAAGGCGCTGTAGCTCAAAATGCACGCATCAGATACATACAAAACTACTATAGGGGCCTGCACTGAACCTTCCTAAAGACTTCCCACTAATAAAATAATATGGTCACCGCTGAAAGTCCCATAGGTACACGCAGCACGACGAGAACACTGCACGCCAGTTCAGAGCCTTGCGCTTAGCGGCGATGGCGTACTTGATGCGGGTGGCAGTGTCGCCCTTATCGCTCCCGCGCTTCTCGGCCTAAACGTGGGAAAAATTTCCAGGTAGACGGGCGCCTTAAGGACACACAGAGGCCACCGACCACAGGTAGAAAAAAAATACTTGGACGGACTGGCTTTCATAAGGCGTGATGTAAATAAAGTGAAAGTCTGTTGTTTCTGGTGTCAAAGCACTTAATATGGACGGCCAGTGAATATTATATCTTTTCGTGAAGATACTGTCTAATTAAAAAGTTGTAAAGTAAATCTTATATTGAACATTTCTAGCCGCTGTTATTTATTCACTTTTTCGTATTACAAGGTTAGAACAAGCGTAAGGTATAGGAATAATTTAATTGTATTAAGCATAATGTAACACTCAATTAGAAAGTTCGAAGTACAGTATACCATTTTACAATCCACGGTAAAGTGAGCACTTTTTAAGGCCCTTTCAGCAGGCATTAACCATTAATAAATATATTTTATTGCAGCCTCAGACGTTAACATTTGAGTGTGTTAAAATATACATACTGTATTTATTAGTTGCATGGCAATATTTATATTAAAATGTGGTGGAAATATAAAAATTGGCTAAAAAGAAGAAAAATTCAGCAGGGCCTTAAAAAGTACTTACTTTACCGTGAATAGCCTATACTAACACTGAAATACTTGAAGGACAAAGTTTATTTTGTGTATTTTTAAGGACACTGTGTGGACATATATACACGACAATAGTTATTATCTGTTACCTCACAGAGTACTTAATAAAACAGATGAGTGAGTGAGTGAAGAGATTTGAGCGGCTCTTAACATCGAGGTTTCGAGACCCGATGAGGGTGAAGCGAGGTAAGGAGCAGCGCCGGAATGCAAGGGTGGGGGAAACGGGAGATCCCCGAGAAAATCCGCTGACCAGCGGCGTCAACCGGCACTATTCTTACATGCATAAAATCTGGGAGCGACCCCGTCGGGAGAGTGCAAAGGCGGGGGAAACCCGTTGACCAGTGGCATTGTCAGATACCATTCCCACATGCGAAAATCCCCGGAAGTAACCCCGCCGGTAATCGAACCCGGTTCGCCTAAGTGGGAGGCGAATGGTCTAACCACTACACCACCGCGGTCCCGGTCCAAACCGTTACTCCAAGACTAGAGTTAAGTAACATCTGAGGAAAGCAAGAGTAAACGTGGTTTTGGAAGGAGCATAATTTAAATGACACGCTGTGTTTGCAAATATGTACTGATTTAGCATCCAATGAAAATTTTAAAAGACATTTATCGCATTCCCCAAATTCTTTCTTTTTCAAAAAATAATTATATCTGTTAATACCTGTAATAACCATAAGTTAAACGTTAAAATTATGTCCAAAAATGCAGCAGTTATAAGAGTTAGTTTTTAAAGACACGTGTGCATTATATTACTAGTCATTTTTAATTTTCCAATGCTTATCTATGACCAGAATGTCAACATTTTCTTTCAGTTTGTAGTTCCACTAAAATTACCGCCATTTTCAGTTTACCTTTCGTTACTCGCTCAAATAGTGCGTGTAAAAGTTTTACTCTGGCAAGATGTAATTAATCCGCAGTTTTGGGACACTGCCAGGAGCGAGTAAAACGTTTACTCGAAGTGTTTCGGAACAGCCAAAGAGGAATGTTTACTCGCAGAGTAACGTCTTGGAACGCCGCTTCTCTAAGGTTGCAAGCTATGTCTACAAGGCAATCTACCCATTCTGACCCAGCACATACAGTTGTGTACATTACGCCCGTTTAGGTAATTTTTGGCCTGTACTGCACACTGCGAAGCTCAATAACCAATGATCTTGCCTGTGGGCGAATGATTCGCAAACCGCCTGAGAAGTTTCGAATTCAGGTCCAGGTCATAATTGGTTTATATAACCTATAAATGCAGTCGCACATATAGCCTACAGCTCATTGACTGTGACTACGAAACAAGAGTTGTGTTGACTTAAGTACAGGACGCATCATAAAATTCTTTGTTCGCAACACCTCAAACCGAAAATTAAAGTGGGTCTGAAAGGATTAAGTAGACACAGAGTAGATAAGTACAANCTAAAATGTGGAGTGGAGTGGGGAGAATTGGGCGACTCTTAAGGCGGCCGCCTGCGCCGCCGAACGGTGTGCAGAACTCCAGTAGAAAACGTTTTATTAAAAAAAAAACCGCCCAACGTGTCTAAGTGAGGTCTGCTTACGAATAGCATTTAAGAAACGTTACGCAAGCATGTTTTTTTTTGTTAGTGAAAATGGCTCAAACTGGTGTTTTCACGGTCATTTTTTAGGCATGAACATTCAGGCACAAACATTAGAAAAGGATTAGGGACGTGCATTAAACCTTTTCTTTTATTATTACGTCATGAAACGGTAGAGTCTCTGCTGGATGTTTAGAAGAGGCGCGTTATCAACCACAAGACTGCACGCCAGTTCAGTGCTTTACGCGTAGAGGTCACGAGAGAGTTGATGCGCATGCCTCGGTCACCCTTAGCTCTCCCACGCTTTTAGGCTTCAGACGTGCAAAATTTCTTCAACCAGGCGGCCACCTTAAGAGCTACTGTAGTCGCATCAGCCTAAGAACGGACTTGGCTCCACCTACACAAGTGAAAGAGAGAGACAGAACAACTTGCAAAGCACCAACTACAGATAGCTGGCAGGCGGGCAGACGAACATGCAGGCACACCCCTGCCACCTGCTGTACCACCGTCGTCCAATTGTTTCCTTTCCCGGGGAGAAGTGTCCTGACATTGGCAGAGCTCCCAAGTCCTAAGTTACAACGGCGTTATCATAGACCGGGCATATTTTCTGTACATTCGTTGTTTGCGCGTTTGCGTTTATCTCAGCAATTATATATCCTGGATATACAACTTTTGGCAAGAAAAGATTTAAAAAAAAAAACCCCTTACCTAAGCCTGTACAGTTTTGTTTTTATAATATTAAAATTATTCAAAAAGAGAAAAAAATTGTGAAAACGGTTAAAAATCGCATTTTTAAAGCTTGCCTGCGTAAGTTGCCTTGATAGGTAGGAGAAAAATAAAACTGTATAGTCGTAGTTTAATCTATGGCCTTTTATCGCTTGTAGTAAAATCCAACGGTTACAGATCTCATTTGCACAAGAAAATGTAACAGCAAGAGCACTAAACGCAGATTCGCGCGTGTTATGGCGCCCGTATGGCTGTGCCCGAACGCGAAAAAAAAAAATCTCGGGGACATCTGCACCTAACATCGAGGTCTTGAGAGTCGATAAGGGCGAGGCGAGGTGGATACGGATCGAAGAGATTTGGGCGGCTCTTAACATCGAGGTATTGAGAGCTGATAAGGGCGAGGCGAGGTATAAATGAATTGGAGAGATTTGGACAGCTCTTAACATCGAGGTCTTGAGAGCCGATGAGGGTGAAGCGAAGTGGATATGGATTGAAGAGATTTGGGCGGCTCCTAACATCGAGGTCTTGAGAGCTGATAAGGGCGAGGCGAGGTAGAAATGGATTGGAGAGATTTGGACAGCTCTTAACACCGAGGTCTTGAGAGTCGATGATGGTGAAACGAAGTGGATATNTGGTGAAGCGAAGTGGATATGGATTTGAGAGATTTGGACAGCTCTTAACACCGAGGTCTTGAGAGCCGATGAGGGTGAGGCGAGGTGAGTGTGGAGCAGCGCCAGAGTGCAAAGGCGGGGGAAACCCGTTGACCAGTGGCATTGTCAGATACCATTCCCACATGCGAAAATCCCCGGAAATAACCCCGCCGGGAATCGAACCAGGTTCGCCTAAGTGGGAGGCGAATGGTCTAACCACTACACCACCGCGGTCCCGGTCCAAACCGTTACTCCAAGACTATAGTTAAGTAACATCTGAGGAAAGCAAGAGTAAACATGGCTTTGGAAGGAGCATAATTTAAATGACATGCTGTGTTTGCAAATATGTACTGATTTAGCATCCAATGCAAAGTTTAAAAGACATTTATCACATTCCCCGAATTCTTTCTTTTTCAAAAAATAATTATATGCGTTAATACCTGTAATAACCATAAGTTAAACGTAAACATTATGTCCAAAAATGCAGCAGTTATAAGAGTTAATTTTTAAAGACACGTATGAATTATATTACAAGTCATTTTTAATTTTCTAATGTTTATCTATGACCAGAATGTCAACATTTTCTTCCAGTTTGTAATTCCACTAAACTTACCGCCATTTTCAGTTTACTTTTCGTTACTCGCTCAAATAGTGCGTGTAAAAGTTTTACTCTGGCAAGATGTAATTAATCCGCAGTTTTGGGACACTGCCAGGAGCGAGTAAAACGTTTACTCGAAGTGTTTCGGAACAGCCAAAGAGGAATGTTTACTCGCAGAGTAACGTCTTGGAACGCCGCTTCTCTAAGGTTGCAAGCTATGTCTACAAGGCAATCTACCCATTCTGACCCAGCACATACAGTTGTGTACATTATGCCCGTTTACGTAATTTTTGGCCTGCACTGCACACTGCGAAGCTCAATAACCAATTATCTTGCCTGTGGGCGAATGATTCGCAAACCGTCTGAGAAGTTTCGGATTAAGGTCGAGGTCATAATTGGTTTATATAACCTATAAATGTAGTCGCACATATAGCCTACAGTTCATTGAATGTGACTACAAAACAAGAGTTGTGTTGACTTAAGCACAGGACGCATCATAAAATTATTTGTTCGCAACACCTCAAACCGAAAATTAAAGTGGGTCTGAAAGGATTAAGTAGACACAGAGTAGATAAGTACAACAGAGGCGAAATGGCATGGTATTTCGTTNAGCGTGGTGTTTCGTTTGATGTGGGCGTACCCGCTCTCTGATTGGCTGTGCAAGGCTCTGGGAACGGGACTTGTGTATGATTGGTTACTGCGTGTTGTAAATGGTTTCCTACTGGCTGGGCTGCCAACTGGCGCTGATTGGCGAACGGCGTTACAACATGTTGCTGGATGATGACTCATTTGGACTGAGTCTACCGCTACAATGATTCCTCAATAATCTTGTATAAAATACTTTAGTTGTAGGTTGAATGCTGTCCGGACCACAAACATTTGAAAGTGTACTATACTATAGCGACTTTCATACGTTAAGCTTCGTGACTATAAATGTGCCCCAAAAATAGGTGTTTTGAACTCGCAACTTTTTTTAGAAATTTAAAATGGACACTCTAATGATAAAGTAACATTATTTAATATAACTGTATATGCTACCATACAAAATAGGCATCAAGAAAATTTACGACTGTAAGAAAAATAATAACACATTTGGAAATCGTTCATTCAGCATTCAAATCAACGTACCTGAATCCTTTCCAATTATGATTATTAGCCTGGCGAACAAAATTTATGGGAAGCCATAGCACAAAACTTCAGTCAGGTGTGAAGCAAACATGAAGAAAGTTGCGAACTTAATTAATACCATGGCAGCTTCAAAAAGTGGGAGGATAACAAACTTCATTTTATTACAGAACTTGACAGACACAAGTTGCAATTAAGAATGGATGGCAATTGAAAAAAAGTCTTTTAGGTCGAAAGCGTGTCGTTAAAATTCATATCGACCCTCCATGTCACTGCTTCGTAAAGTCAATGTAACTTTGCTCGTCGCCCGACTGAACGAAAATTTATCTCGGTGGCTCTTAAATCAACATCTGTGACATATCCATAATTTGCAGTAAAGTGGTGTTCAATATTCTCATAGTGATGCATTCTTCGTCACATGCAATATTATTCCACTGTCGTCATAATCGCATTGTTATCATTATTACACTCCTCACGTAATAGTGTAGCTCGTTGTTAAAATATGTTCTAAAACAGATTTTTTTTTCTATCGACGTGTTACAGCAGAGCTTTAAGGTGTATTCCCACCCGCCATCTTGGATTTATGGAATTTTTGCCATAATCTGGAAATACAGATTTGTATCATGTTTTTTTTGGAACGACTGACCACAGAGCATTGCCAAGTGTATTTTCTGAAGTCAGTATTTCTTTATTACTTTTGATATTGTCGCCTCTGTAATCGTTCGCAAGAAATAATCTCCTGTCTAGCCTCGACATTAACCAGCTAAAAATTAATAAGTACCGAAGCTGTGGAAATTCAATACATTTCGGGAAGCTTTAATTAAGGATCTGTCGTGAGGGAAATTTCAATACACCTTCTGAAATGGAAGCTTTGGCGAAAAATCTATAAATCCAAGATGGCGGATGGGGAATCCGCTTCGAGTATCATACGATCTTCCCGACACATTCCTCCAGATTTCTTGTGCTTTTTAACCCGTTCGGTCACACACTAATTTGCGAGCCGAAGTGTTGCAATCGTGTAAAATTTTGATGTGCACTGTATTGGTGTCTAGTGTACGTTTTGCAACCAATGAACAACGTGCTGCGTGCTCAAAGACGTTACCGTAAGTCATTCATAAACGAGATGTGTGGTAACGTCCACCAGTCAGATCATTCGTTGGGAAGACATTGGGTGCTGATTGATCGCTGTGTACAGCACTGGTCATAAATATCCTTCATGTGCAACATATCCTGATCGCGGACACGGTGGCTGAACGGGTTAAAGCAGCGACGCAGACTAGTTAAGGATACAGAAACGAAATGTCGTGGCGGTTCCTTTGATGTGGGCGGACCCATTTGCTGATTGGTTAGTGCGAGGCTCCGGAACGAGCCTTGCATCTGATTGGCTGGGCTGCCGGCTGGCGAGCAAGATGACTGGCGAATGGCCTTCCATGTTGCTGGCCAGTACAGCCATTTTACTGGTGTGCACAGCAGCAGTTCGCGGTATAGGTGGTTGTTTCATTTCTGTACTCTGAAGTATTTTGTGGTAAAGGCTGTTCACAGTTAATTGAGCACTTTTGGAATCAACCATTGAAAAAAGTCACTACCCTTACCTTGGATATATATTTAACGGACACACTGACCGGCATGCACCCAGTGAAGTTGGTGCACTATAAATCTGAATCATTGATATCAATCAGTGAGATAACATTCATTGAAAGTCAGTTGATAAGCTACTGCTGACCGGTGAATCAAGAAAATTAACTGGGAACAAGTAATTCAAAGCATTGAAATCCTTGACATTCAGTGGGAATCACAAATAAATCTGTGAAATTCAACCAAAATAATCTGGCACCGGTTATCAGTTGCTCAATTTTCACTTTTTTTTCACTGATTTGGCTCACTTCTCACTCTTACAAGTTTAGAGTATAGCGACGGAGGGCAAGAAGTTCCACGTCTTAACGTTGAAGGTTAGCCTGCTCGCCTCCCGCCAAGGCGAACCGGGTCCAATCCCCGGCCGAGTCACTCACGGGTTTTCGCAAGTGTTAATCGTGCAGGACGATGCCGCAGGTTGGCGGGTCTTCTCGGGGATCTCCCGTATCCCGCGCCCCTGCTTTTCGGCGCTGCTCCATTATCACCTCATTTCACCCGCATCGGCTATCAAGACCTCGTTGTTAAAAGCCGCCCAAATCTCCCAACTCAACTCAACGTTGAATTAAAAGTGTTAAGCGAACATTTGTGAATACTGATATAATAAATTTTGCTTGCTGTTTTTTTTAATGAATGTAAGTGTAGAAATTTGTAAAGTATTTACATTTATAATTATTTCACGGTTTCACTTGTCCGACGTATGAATAAAGTGATTAGGCCCNAAATTTGTAAAGTATTTACATTTATAATTATTTCACGGTTTCACTTGTCCGACGTATGAATAAAGTGATTAGGCCCATGGCAATGTTAATTTCACAAATGGTGGAAAAATACAGCATGTGCATAGAAAAGNTATGAATAAAGTGATTAGGCCCATGGCAATGTTAATTTCACAAATGGTGGAAAAATACAGCATGTGCATAGAAAAGATCTTAAGCAGAGCATTCAAAAGTGCTCATCAGTTTACTGTGAACAGCAGCCCTCAGCAGTTTATTCCAACGAGACTTGGGAGTGTGGAGTCCTATTATGGATCAGAAGAACTAAAGTCAATAAATGTCGTTCTCCGCAGAGCAACTTGTCAGGACCAACTCCGTGACGTGTGGCTTGCAGAAGTGAACACACACACACACACACACACACACACACACACACACACACACACACACAGGTGTGTTTCGTTTGCTGAACAGACGTGTGTGGTTCGCGAAATGTATGCACAAGTGCGCACATCTGCGAAGTGTCAAACGTATGAAGGACGCGTTATTCGTTGCACCGGTAAAAACAGCAGCTCGAGAAACGTATTAGATGTTTACGGATGTGTATACAAAGAAACTACGTCTCAATTTGATATGTATCTAACGTAAAGAATCAAAATTTTTTTGAGCTGCTTTCCTTTAAAAGAAACGTTTAAGCATAAAGTCCGACTCACATTGAAGCCAATTATGATAATTTTGTGTTAACTCTATACAGTTTTCTTTTACAAATCTCAATTGTGATAATATCTCAATTAATTTGGCTCGTCTTTGATAATTCGTAACGCAGTGCNGTTTTCTTTTACAAATCTCAATTGTGATAATATCTCAATTAATTTGGCTCGTCTTTGATAATTCGTAACGCAGTGCTACCAAATATGCTGTACCTGGGATCTAGGAAACTCAAGGATATTTGAATGCTCGTTGGCATACCTGTATAAACAAATAGTAAATATAAATATGTAAAATTACTGTAATAGTATTTCAAAAATTTTCATCTATGTGTTTATAATAACGTTGCCTCTCGCCTTATTTGACTCCTATTTGAACTCAAAGATTTCTTCTTTAATTTGAGGTGTTCAGTTTGTTAATTTATCATTTAAATGGGCATTCATATNTATTTGAACTCAAAGATTTCTTCTTTAATTTGAGGTGTTCAGTTTGTTAATTTATCATTTAAATGGGCATTCATACGCTATTAACACATTAGATAATCCGCACGGAAGTTGATATGAATAAAAAATAAATACGTAACAACAAAAACAAAAAAAGCGTTTCTTTAATCTGACTGAGACTGTTACGTTCACGTTTAAGTTGTGTCAACTTACTGCATGTTAAGTAAGTATAATTTTACGTGTTTCTTAACTCAATGTGAATACATCGCTGCGTTATATATGTCTGAACATAACGATAAAACAAAATATACGCAAGGAGCTCCATGTTAATGTCAATAAGCGTCCGTTAGATGCTGATTACGATAATGATGATAATAATACTAATAATAAATACTTTCGCAGTGTAAATAATATACCAGCCAATAAATGAAAAGCAGTTTAGTTAAAAGGAACGAGGTTGGCGACGTACCGAACAAAACAAACAACTTAAAAAATAAAGTAAAGACGGTCAAGCAAGCTAAGAGGCAACACTCATGTTGCGAGGTCCGGGATTAATTACAGTTTGCTTCCAACATTCTGTATAACACAATTCATACAGGGTCAGGTTGCAGGTGGTTCGAAACCTGCGATATATTTTTGTTTGTCTTTATTAACACGCAGGAAAGTTTTCTGGGGATGCTTGCATGCAAACTAACCCAATTACACATACATACACACATATATATACACATACATACACACACACAGTACCAAAAGTTTTACGACCACGCAAAATGTAAATTGAAACTTCAACTTCACATGATATACGACGTAAATCAATAACAGAAATAAGAAAACACTGTGGAATAATTTGATACACATTAAAAAATAATTAAGTAAAAATTAAGTGACATTGGTGTTTTAATACGTTGTTTTCACATGTGTATTATGCATCTGATTTAAAAAAAAAAAATTGTTTTATACATGCCTTATAAATGCCGAACTGGGTTCAAATTTCTCCGTTTTTTGTTACATTTACTCAATCCAACAATTTTTCACTTTATGTTCAATAATGCACTTCCCCCGCCCTCCTATTGTATACACAACAATGACACGAAACGTCCAACTGCAATCGGTGAATTAAAAATTTTCCGAAATGAAAGAACTAACTAATGCTGTATACCTCATCTCGCTAGCTCAACTGGTAAGAAACATATTTAGTTTTCGAATTTGGTGAATTTATAGCTAATTTAACTTGTGTGAATTAAATTAACAAAAATTAAAAAACTTCTTTGCAAATTTATTATGGTCTTCGTTTGGTTTCCTTTTTCGAGCGTATTTCTAATGACAATTAGAAAAATATTGTACTTAAATATATGGAAAATAATTGTGTCTACATAACTTTTAGCACAGAAATGTGTACAAGCCACATTTATGTAATCGTTTCGAAAATCATAACTTGCAAATTAATTTGACCGATTTAAATAATTTAATCACGATATGTGCTTTGACAGTAACAATGTTAGAAAAAAGTATACAATAGATTGCGCCAAAAGTTTAACATTTGGAGAGTATTATAAAACATTTACTAATGGCCTTAAACTTTTGACGGATACTGTATATACAGGTTTTTTTTTACTGTTAACTGAACACATTTGGAAGCCCTGATTACGCTCTGCTTTTCTTCTCAGTTTGTATTCTTCTGCCATATTTAAAGTTGACGACATAAAGGACTAAATTATACTTCATTAACACCTACTTACAATTTTTCTGAAGGCCTGCTAAGGTTCTGCTTTCAGGATATTACTCCGCCTTATGCAAAGACAGCTTAACCAAGTCTAGAGAACCTCACCAAAGGGACAACGCACTGCATTCGTGCGCACTCAGTTTCCCTACTAATATTTTTCGTAAGGACTATTTGTTACCTGGCGTTACTAACATACCTATTTTCTCTCTATTTCAATTCATGTTTATCATAAATTAAATATAATAACTTATAGGTAAGATATAAGCGAACGTTCAATTCAGCCGAAAATAAAGTACTGGTGAAATTATCGTTCCAAGCATTCCCAACATAAATTCAAGAGATGACCTTCCCACTCATCAGTGATGCTCAGTTTTGCTCTGCACACTTTGGACAGCTACTGCACATTCATATTAACAATGCATCTTAAATAATCGTGAATACATCTTTTAAAATCAGACCGACGTATGGGGTACTAGGACAAAAACGGCGGTGTTACGTTTGCAGGGTATGACCAACTACGAAACTATAACTTCGTGACGAATAACACGACTGAGATAGATAGTTTCATTCCATCGGGTACACGATCACATTGCGAGAATGACCTTGAGTTGGCGCCGCGCATGCGGGGTCACAGGCTCGCGGCGACTTGCGGTTATTCTGGGCGTGGGTAAAGACTTTCGGACATTACGTGTATCTCGCGACTCCGATGTGCTAGCACGCTGATTTCAATGTCAAACGGAAGATCTCGTCTAGATCTGTCGATTTAAGCCATATGAGCCAAGTATAGGCTATTCACCGTAAAGTGAGCATTTTTTTTAAAGCCTTCTCATTAAAAATAATAGTCAATAAATATATTTTACGGTAGCCTTAGACGTTAGTTTTCGAGCCCGGTGAAACATATACACTGTGGTTATTACTTGCATGGCAATATTTATTTTTAAAAGCGGCGGAAGGATAAGAAATGGCTGGCAGGAAAAAAAAGTAACCAGGGCCTTAAAAGTGCTCACTTTACCGTGAACAGCCTATAGATATTAATTTCGTTACCTTTATTTCCATACCCTAGGGTAGCGAAATTTCGCGAAAATCTTTCAAGACAAGTTAATTTTAAAACACTGTAGGGTCGTTTACCTGTCTTGATCGGCTGAATTACTTTTTGACACGTGTTAACTGTATGTACGCGAATTACCTAGGAGCCGTGCCGATGTTGCTGAATTTTGAGTGGCCCGGTCAAATATGAGAACGCCTTCTCAAGCAGACAGCAAACAATGGCAATAGACAAACTGCTGTTGGGTGCTTATATTATTGCAGTCTACCGTATACTCATATTTTTTTCGCGAAAAATCACTATTTCGATCCATATCCCAAAGGAAACGTTACCCACGAACGACGACATACTCACATACAACACAGGGACGTGGTCCCGATACAGCCATGCTCCATTTTTTTTATGCAGATATTTTATGTTACGTATAACGTATTCTATTAAAGCCTAAAAACTCAAGAACTTTTCAAGACTCAGCATAACTGAAGGACTTCTGAATGCCTTGGAAGCAAAACACGTCAAATTTAAGACTTCCAAGGAACGTAAGTACCCTGAAACAATAATAAACGAAATGTGAATAGTAAAGAAAAACTCTCGTATCCATGCAAAATTCCTGTCTTCTACGACGAGTACATTTCGGAAGGCTATTCTATTTCGGCGTGGTGTAGCAGAACACGAGTGGCTGGGGGCTGGAAAAAGCAAGTTATTCGCCGTCGAGCTGGTTCCAAAAGGAAAGTTACTGCGCACTTCAAGGGTACTCTCCTTCCCACGGCGGCGGTCAAATGGCTTCGAGATTCTGGGGAAAACTTCAGCAGCTTCCACGAATCTACGATCCTCCAGCTTTCCCGGTGTTTCGTGGAACAGTGAGTTATGTGTTAGCGCGGGGATACACGCAGCGCACCTGCTCACGCCTATCGTGCACTTAAAGTCACAGAATAGGTAAGCATACAGAAACGGCGTGGAGAGATTAAGGCGACTCTTGGACATCGAGGTCTTGAGAGCCGACGTGGGTGAAGTGGGATAAGCATGGGGCAACGTCGGAATGCAAGGGAGGGGTAAACGGGAGATCCTCGAGAAAACCCGCCGACCAGCGGCATCGTCCGGCACGATTCCCACGTGCGGAAATCCGGGAGCGACCGCGCCGGGAATCGAACCCGGTTCGCTTAGGTGGGAGACGAGTAGTCTGACCAATCCACCAGCACTAATAAGATTGCAGTTTTAAAAACGACACAGCTGGCCGTAGCACTATTTTCATATCTGAAGTCGCGGGATTGGTTTGAGAAGCTACTGAGATTCGATAAGTTAAGTTTACTTTTTCAAACGTAGGAAATCATACAAAAAAAAAACATCTCTTTGTACACACTGTTTACCCTCCGCATGAACATCTCACCTACAGAGTAGAAAAAATTTCACATGCCTACGTTTTACAAATAATTCTCTGGGTACTAGTTACCAAAAAAAAATTTATTGTAACACTGCAAGTGAAATATCGTACAGTACATTTACAGCACTTTATGTAACGTACGAAACTGTTTATGTAACTCAATGTTTATATTAAATCTGAAGTTTGCTGTGCTTCCGCGTTAAAATTCTGGATCGGTTCTATACAGAATGTTTTAGGAAACTCAATGCCCAAACTCCAGACATAGTTTCTTTGGACCAATAGTAACACAACATCTCTATACACTTACATATATCCGGAAACATATTTTTATATCAAATGATTGTATTCAAAGTTGCGGAGTACAACACCTGCGGAACAAGACGGTGCGATCAAGCATGTAGGGCACGTTGCATAGGTCGTAGGCGCGCGACACTACATAATTACATACGCAGCGTCGTGCGCCCTACGACCTATGCAACGTGCCCTACATGCATGATTGCACCGCCTTGTTCTCCAGGCGTTGCACGTCGCAACTTTGAACACAATTAAATTATATAAAAACATGGCCAGATATAAATGCACAGGTACTTTGTGTTACTATCGGTCCAAAGAAACTGTGTCTGGAGTTTGGGCAAGGAGTTTCCGAACACTTTATACATTCGACGGTAATGCCGCTGAGCAGTTAAGAATACAGAGTCGATACGGACGATTTCACCGCGAACTCTAACCGCATACGCCAGAAAACTGGCGTTACTGGCCAGAAACATGATAGAACGTTGTTCGCGAAACAGCGCCTTGTGACCTACTCGCAGCACGCAGTAGCCAATCAGACGCAAGGACCCGTTCCCAGAGCCTCGCGCAGCCATTCAGAGAAAGGATATGCTCACACCGAAGGAACCGCCATGACATTTCGTTTCTGTTATTTCATCTACTTTGTGTGTAGGACTTATTTGGCAATTATTAGCATCCAAAAAAAAGTTTTTAATAATAAAAACTTTTTTTTAGAGTGTACTACTTTAGATACATTGACGTGAATTCCCATCTGAGGGCTTGGTTGTCGATTTGGGTGGCTTTCCCACCGCTGAGCTCAAGATTGCAATCTGTCGCCGGGCGCGCACGTGATGGACACGGACTGTGACGGAAGGTCGGAGAAAGGAGGCGGTATGTGCTACTATAGTCCATCCACGGTTTCTTCACATTTTTTGAAACGAACCATTGAAAAATCACCATAGGAGTAACATGTCAACCAGTTTTTTCAATAACTTAATACCACACCTGTGATTAACTTTAAAGTATTGCATTCTTGAATAAATGAAACTTTAACATAGTATCTTCTATAACTTGTAATATTTAATTCGTATTAAATACGAATTAAAAACAGTGATAGCAGCGATGTATTGACGACGACTAGTAAGATATAGTTCACGGTTAAAATATTGTTTTAATTTAGTTTATTGGTATGCTATTTGTAAATTAAACGTTGCCTATTGATATATTTAAGTTTTTAGGTAGCACAGAAGGAAACATATTTCATTGTTACAGTTTTAAAAATGTCAGCGCAAATTACAGTGCGTAGACTCTAATGACATAGTTTTTTGTTTTTTTTCGTCAGAGGAAGAAACTTGAATAGGCGGAGCGAAGCTCGTCGCTCTCTCTCTCTCTCTCTCTCTCTCTCTCTTTCTCTCTCGGGAAGTTTCGCACCGCTAGTAGTAGCATGAAAATTATACACGTTTTCAATTTAAGCATATTTCATACTTACTACAGCAAAATAATAATTTTTGAATTTGTAATTTACAACTAAAGCGAAATTTTATTGTATGAATACATTTATAATATATTTAGACGTGATGGCGGGACGGTTACAAATACGAAGTTGGCAGAAGTGCGGCGACATGACGTTGACATGACATGTTGCTCTTGGCTGAACGAAGTTAATTTTTTTTCCTGCGAAATATACGTAATATTACCACGTCAAGTTTGCACACGTTGTGTTTTTTTTAAACATACCTTGGCAAGTTACGATGTTGTAATGGATCTGTTTTTCCACGGCAGGTGCACTGTACGTGCGTCGTGGCCGCNCCTGCGAAATATACGTAATATTACCACGTCAAGTTTGCACACGTTGTGTTTTTTTTAAACATACCTTGGCAAGTTACGATGTTGTAATGGATCTGTTTTTCCACGGCAGGTGCACTGTACGTGCGTCGTGGCCGCTGCGCGATAGAGGGTATTGCTGTATATCACGCTGGACTGGCGAGCGTGTGATTGCAAATATTGGACGTGCGAAATTTACACGTTTTAACCGTGAACCGTTTTTATCACGAAATTAATTATTTGAAAGTCACGTATGTTTATTTATTACAACTGTGGAANTTTTAACCGTGAACCGTTTTTATCACGAAATTAATTATTTGAAAGTCACGTATGTTTATTTATTACAACTGTGGAACTTCACCTTAGGTGTTCGAAACACAATTGCGTAACGTGCTTACGTTTCTGTGATTTGAATGTTTGCGACAATCCCAACAAAATACTAAGCTCAGCCAGATAAATTAAAATAAACCTAGCAAACAGTAAGTACCAACGCATAGAAATATGAGCGGAATAAAAGTCACGGTAGGCCTACTTGTGTGCATGCTCACCGCTATCTTTTAAGTTTGTCGTTGCTACGTACAAAAAATAAGCGACACGAGTTGCGTGCTTGAATTTGCTGTGTCTGTTCGTTGGAATGGTCGTTCCTTCGTTTTAATGTTTATTCCAACTGAGGTCGCCCTTTTAACGAAATAACCCAACACATACGATTAACAAGAGGTTAAATAATACAGTTATTTCCCTCACAGTTGTAACAGGGTTAAACAAAGACGCGGCAAAATATTAAAGTGTATTACGAGTAATGTGCTATGTCGTGTATAACAAATATGTTAACAATGTAAAATAATAACCGTGAGAACTATCTTCAATAGAAACATTTTTAAAAAAGTCACAAAGCTGACCTAAATATCGCTATAGGCCTAAATTGTGAACACTTGTACGAAATTATTTTTGAAATATGACAAATTCCTTTGAACAGCTGAAAACAGTAAACAAAGCATTTGACAGTTAAAGCGTAGAAGTCGCATGGCAGTGTTTATGTTGACATGTACCGGTAGTGGAAGGTTACGTAATCGGTAACCAAAAGTAGTACTTAAACAGGTCTTCAGAAAAGTGTGGAGTAACCGTGAATGGCCTATATGTCTCAGATTACACGTTTCGTGACGATTCATGTCACACGTGCCAACGCGGTGAAAAGTTTACTGCACCACTGGAACTTGCAAACATTGATTCCCGCTCCAGAAGTGTATTTATAATCGAAATTATAATGTTCTGCACTGAACCTTATTACATAAAACCCAACAGGGTTCAACATTTAACACACTAAGGACATGAGCAGTTACTCTCGCGGAAACTACACACTAAAAGTATTTTCGTAGTCAACTAACATTGAATCAAATAAATTATTGCAATTTTAACTGCAACCAAAAATAATTTTAAATGATGAGTTTCGCAATGACTATCTTCGTTGAACTCTACATTACGAGTTACAACACATGTATTTTATATTTTGGCTGTTTGCGGAAAAGTGAGCACTTTTTGAAGGCCCTCCCATTTGGAATAATAGTTGATAAATATAGTTTGTTGTAGCCTTAGACGTTAGCTTTCGAGTCCGGTGGAATATATACATTGTGTTTAGTACCTACATGGCAATATTTATTTTAAAAAGTGTGGGAAGGATAACAAATGACTGATAGGAAAAAAGTTACTAGGGCCTCAAAAGTGCTCACTTTACCGTGAACAGCCTATAACATGATTATAAAGATTCATATGTATTGTAAAAACAAATAAATTTGATAAACTTACACATATATCGATGTATACAGTACAATTAATATTCATTAGCATTAAAACATGTTTTTCAATAAAATAATTTCTAAAATATTTGTTAAATATTGAGATAATTGTACTTTTTCCCCACCTCAAAATTTTTTGTTAAGTTTTTTGGTTGCAGTACAAGAACTTGTTTAAATTTTCGTATTCTGTGAGAAATGGGATGTATATTTGTTTAATGTGAAGTTGGCTTCTAATGTCAGCATTTAGTTGACCGAGAAACGTCAAGTTTTGCATGTTTTACTTCTTTTTTTNATGTGAAGTTGGCTTCTAATGTCAGCATTTAGTTGACCGAGAAACGTCAAGTTTTGCATGTTTTACTTCTTTTTTTGACGTGACAACGTCTTAAATTAGGTTGCGGCTGGGAGTCACTTATGAAAAAGTGTAACGCTCGGTNTGTGAAGTTGGCTTCTAATGTCAGCATTTAGTTGACCGAGAAACGTCAAGTTTTGCATGTTTTACTTCTTTTTTTTTTCTTTGGTTCTCGTTTTGCAAGTTCCGACTACGCATCGACGAACGAGTTACGCTAGTGCGAGTGCCTGNTTTTTTTTTCTTTGGTTCTCGTTTTGCAAGTTCCGACTACGCATCGACGAACGAGTTACGCTAGTGCGAGTGCCTGTGCATGCGAGTTTTCGCCCGTTATTATACAACGTGGTATCTCATTCCCAACCTTACAGGATCTCTTAAACGCTCGGTTTCTTCCAACTTTTTTGAAGCCCAGCAAAAGTTCTACTTTCAAGATATTTCTCCGCCTCACGCCAACAAAGATTAACTAAGTCGAGAAGATTACACTACAGGAAAAAACGCATCGTATTTGTGCGCACTTTGTTTAATAGTATTTTGCATGAGAACAATTTCTAACTGGACATTATAGACCCCGCCTTTTTCCTCCCTGTTTTATTCGTATTAACTATATATTAAATATTGTAATTAATAGGTAAAGCACATATCGTACATGGGGTGATTTTTCAAAGGTTTGATTTGAAAAGTGTGAAGATAGCATGAACATGCTATAGTCAGGGATATAAAAATGTCACATGTTGAATTATCTGTATGCTTGACTCCGCAGTACTCTGTATGCTAAAGCCTTGATTGTCCATTCATTGGCTGTCATACTTTACAAGGTAGCATGGGATTCGGTGTTGGTTTTCATGCAGATCTGCTATTCGTCCAGAGTCATGCACGACGTCTGTAATAAATAGACCCGGAAACTTCGTAAATTCACTTGAGGACAAGCTACACTTCAAACACGCATACATTTGACTTCCTTTTTCAATTCGGTCGCAGTTTGTAAGGCACATCCTGGAAGACTTAGACCCAATAACTGAACTGCAAGAAAAAGACCACCAAATTCCGTGCTGCCTATTCTGGCGTAAAACTTGGGCATCAGCCAATGAGCAACTAGTTGAGGCTCTAGTACACGAAGTATTATGGCGTCTAGCTGGTTGCCAAATGAATCCGCGAAATTCCCGGGTCTATAGTAATGAAGTATGAGCCAATTGGAAAAAAGACTCTGATGTATACGCATTTTTGAAGTTTAACTTGAAGTCATATCAATTCGCGAATTTTTCCTGTCCCTACTTGAAGGGCCCCCCCCCCTCCTCTGACACCAATTTCGCGAGGACGGAGATCGGGAGACCCGCGAGGCGGCATTTTCTTTCCGCTTCTGTAACAACTGACTGTGCTGTGACTGCAGCCGTGATGGGGCTCCCGCCAACGCATCTTGCGCGCTTCGCCTTCCTTCCTTCCTTCCTTCCTTCCTTCTCGCCAAACTGAAATTCGCTAAGCTCCAGTGACAGCGCGGTTCGTAATACTCTCCCTACGTGTGCACGTGGGCGTTACGACTTCCAGCCTCGAGGTGCAACCTGCCTCGGGAGGTTGCCAATTTCCAGCTCAGCTACCCCGCCCCCCTTCACCCCCTTCTGCATAACCATCCGTCCCCTGCTTGGAGACGTTAAAACTTCTTGTATAGTTTGGTCAACGGGCGGTTGTAAACTGGACGGGGGTAAAACACTGCTAATAAGGACCCTGCTACAAGGAGCCTTTGAGGCTGCTGGGACCGTCAAGACTTCAAAGCCTTACAGCCGCTCTTAGCCGAGCGAGTGACGTCACGACCAGTGGCGGATCCAAGGGTTGGGGCTAAGGGGGCTTGAACCCCTCCCTCGGACTTGGACTTTGCAATGGATGAAATCATATTATTATTAAAACCTAGTACATTGTTAATAACGCAGTATTAATACATACTCTTAGAAGAGTACCGAACATTTTCGTAGAGTATTAGATAGCCTATCCACCAAAAACTGTTAAATTTAGCATTAAATATTAATGCTTACTGTTAAGAAAGTGGTTTGAACGTTATGCAGTGCCCTATCCCTCAAGTATCCCCCCTCGTTAATATATTCCACGGGGCAAACATAAATTGCCAAAATGGCTGGCAGCTTGGTTAGTTTATGCATGCGGTTGGGTTATATTTGATTTAAAACTGCTCCTTGTAGTATAATAATACACCATGGTGTGTTTTTACAGTGTGTTGGAAATAACTGATACTTTGAAGTGCACGTCATCGAGTTTCCTGACAATGATGAAATCTATTTAGTTAGAGAACTTCGTGCCCACAAAGTGCCAGTAAGCGCTTCTATATCAACTGTATACTTTCAGTAGGAAAAGTAACATTTAGGAAGTAGTTCCTGGTTTTAAACCTTGAATTAAAAATGTTAGGTGAACATTCGTGAATACTGAAGTGATTCTTTTGATTTCTGCTTTTTAATACATAAAAGTGCAAGAATGAGCAAACTTGTAAAATATTTACTTCTCTAAGAACTGCATAGTTTAATTTTACTGGCGCATGAACAAAGTGATGATGGCTATGGCAATGTTAATATAAAATACGATAGAAGAATATACAATGTGCGTACAATTAGATCTTAAGCAGGGTTGTTTAAGTGTTCACTGAGTTTAATTCCTTTAGAGCTCAATAGGTAGTGGAGTAATCGCTGCCTTTTAACATTTTTGTTTGCGTTTTACATAACAAGTTTAGAGACAATTACGGCGCTAAGTGAATTACGGCCCTAAGTGCTTTGTTTACGAATAGGCACACATTTCTTAACGGTTTAATTTATTCTTGTTGAGTAATTAACAAACAGTCTTCCTTCTAATCTTCAGACGACAATTTCTTTGTTTGTTTATTTTATTTTTTCAAAGATGTTTGGAGACTTTCTGGGCAGTAAATATTTCGTTTACGAATAGCCACGCGTGTTTTATTGATTTATATTATGTCATTTTAATAAAGTATGTCTTTATTAGCTATTTTTATTTCATTACAAGGGGCCACTGTGGCTGAGCGNTTTATATTATGTCATTTTAATAAAGTATGTCTTTATTAGCTATTTTTATTTCATTACAAGGGGCCACTGTGGCTGAGCGGTTAGACTGCTCACCTCCCACCAAGGCGAACCGGATTCAATCCCCGGCTGGCATACTCCCCGATTTTCACTAGTTGCCGCTAGTGAGAGGGTTTTCTCGGGGATCTCCCGTTTCCCCCCGCACTTTCATTCCAACATTGCTCCATTATCACCTCATTTCACCCTCATTGGCTCTCACCTCGTTGTTAAGAGCCGCCCAAATCTCTCCACTGAACTCCTAGGTGGCAACTCTGCATTGGCGTGCGTCCGAAGTAATTTTTCATGTGGGCCCATCATAATAACGATAATTTCGGACGTCCTTTACGTCTTAGACGTGCCGGCCATCGTCGAACTAAGCACTTCATCGATTCTGCGCAACAGAATCGACTTTTACCACCGGGAAAAGCACATTTAATTTGCATCTCACTGGCTGAAATTATTAATTAACAGGGACAGGAAAAATTTGCGAATATATTCGAGGTCAAGCTAAACTTCAAGCACACCGTACGTTGTGTACGACTCTGGGCCAATAGCAGAGCAGCATAAAAACAAGTGCAAAATGCCACGCTACCTTGTCCAGTATGACATCATCTACTCAGTAAGGCGGCAGCCAATGAATAAACAGCTAAGACACTAACTAACATACATAGGACTGCGAAGTCTAGCATACAGAAAATTCAACTCGCGACATTTTCCTGTTCCTAGTAGAGCTAGTAATTTTTCGCAAAAAAAAAATGAGTACACGGTATACTGCAATACTATAAGCACCCATTAGCAGTTTATCTATTGCTGTTGGTCACTGTCTGCTTGAGAAGGCGTTTTCATATTTTACCGGGCCACTGAGAATTTGGCGACATCGGCACGGCTCCTACGTGATTCGTGTGCAGACAGTTAACACGTGCCAAAAAGTAATTCAGCCAACCAAGATAGGTAAACGACCCTACATTGTTTTGAAATATAACTTGTCTTGAAATCTTTTGGCGAAATTTTACTACCTCTATTATCTATTCGCTGTTTCTTCACATTTTTAAAAATCAAACCTTTGACAAGTCACCCCATGAATGACGTGCTCGGTTGTTTTCTAAATATGAGGTGAATCAAAAGCGTTTCATACACGTGTTAACATAAAAGTAATTTTTTTATTATCAAATTTAATTTTTACGTATATTTTATGTATAAATTGTAATACATCACTTATAATAAATATTAATAAATTAGACAGAAAACCGGTGTGTTGGTAATGCCTAATAAGAAATAGTTCTTATGCAAAATATTATTACGCTGAGTGCGCACGAATGCGGTGCGCCGACATTTTGGTGTAATTTTCTAGACTTGGTTTTAAGTTTTGCTTGCAAGTGGCGGAGGAATATCCTGGAAGTAGAACTTCAGCGGGGCTTCAGAAAAGTTGCAAGTAACCGTGAATGGACTTTACTAATTAAACCTTAGGATTTACCTTTAAAGACTAGGAGCAAATCACTTGCAGCACCGCAAAGCTGCATGGAGGGTCGACAGTCACCTGGAAGACACGAAAAGACAACAGTAGGCCAGCCAGAGTTGCCACGAACTCCGACAACGTCTGCAACTAAAAACTCCAAGAAGTGTTGCGTTCCTTGCTGCGCTCCGGTGTAGAAGAAGTTTTCTTTCTCGCCTCCCAGGCGCAGTTTATCTATCGACGTGTGGTCACGGACAAATGGCACAGAAATCTATTGTTTTAATCTGCGAAGGCTTGCGCACTGATGTAAAGACACGTTGGTATTATTGTTGCCTAAAAGTAGCCATGTTGCAATTCCTTTGTTGTTGTTTTGCCATCTGCAAGGACGGCCGAAAGAAAGTTCATTGTGACAACCGAGATCATGTTTGAAGCTCAGATAACGGTTTTGAAATATTTTTTTAAGTTAACTTAATATAAATTAGTAACACAATTTAAAAATAATTATTGTGCCTAGTTGATGTTGCATGCGCGAGCTAAAACATGCTAATTTGTTATTTCTATTGTTTGTGTTTTGTGCGTAGTATAACTTACTTAATATTCACTATAAATGGCAACAATAATCAGCGAGCAACGTGAGGTGAAAAGTATTTTATGGAGTGCCCAACATAAATTATAACCTTCTCCGCTCAAACAACCAAACACAGAGGCTTGTCCGCATGTAAGAGAAAACAACTGAATGTGTATGATTGGACTTTGGTTATTATTTTAGGTAATAGTTATGGAACCCGTATGGATGGAATTTTCTATTGGCTTTGTTATGATCGTTTACGAGTGGAACAATATATTTTTGTGCTTTCGAACTGGTATGAATGGACTTGGGGTCTTGTTATGAAGCTGTATAATAAAATTGTGTTGCGTATAATAAAATATGCTATTCAAGTGCGTAAAATTAAATATAACACAGCCATTCTCCAGAAGTCACCGCCGTTCTGTTTTATTTTCCCATAAAAAAAGTGTTGTTTTCTCAACGTTATTTAGTTTTGCATTCACGTTCGAAGAAGTGCGGCAATAGGTCCTAACAAATCGCGAGGATGGTACTGTATAGAAGGGCACCAATTAGTTAGGGGTATTTCAAGCATCCGAGTTGTGGACGCACCAATGGCTAAACAAGCATGCCTTTCCTTCACCGCATTGCCTCTACGCGCCAGGTACTGAATCTGCGTGCAGTTTTTATAGGCTGATCACGGTAAACTGAGCACATCTGAAAGCCCTGCTTAAGATCTACTTGCATGCACGCTGTGTATCTTTACACCATATGTAAAATTTACATTGCAATAGGCCTGATCACTTTATTCATGCGTCGGTCAAGTGAAACTGTGGAATTAGTAGAAAAAGAAATATTTCAGAAATTTGTTCATTCTTACGTTTATATGCATTTAAACAGAAAGGAAATAAATAATTTCAGTAGCCACAATTGTTTACCTAACACGTTTGATTTAACACTATGGCAATGGACTACTTTCCCTCTGTCGTTGCCAACTTTACTTGGCGCATAGTCGCCGTGCTCGTTAAAATACACGCAAGTAGGGGCATGGAAATTTTTCAGACGTTGACTTCAAAAGTGCTCAATCAACCGTGAAAAACCTATAGCTGTGTACACCTTCTGGCGTTTTGAACAGACGGAAATGATTGGAACTGGACGACGTCCGGACGTAATTGGAACAAGCGGCAAGTCGTTATCTCCCTTGGGTTTCCTCTGATCGGATGCCCCAGACTCGCCTCCTTGTAATCTGCCGTTGACCTGCAAATACGAGTAATAGCTACGTCTCCATCTGCCTTATCTTACGTCTACACACACCGTTTTCCGGGTCAAGCGTCGAGTCGAGAAACCTGGCGGTCTTGAGTGCTTTCTTATCTAGTCCCATCAAGAGTGAGAAAAACAAACGTGTTCTTTATTTTCAAATTACGGGGCTCCCCTGGGGCCACGGTGGTGTAGTGGTCAGACTACTCGCCTCCCAACCAGGCGAACCGGGCTTGACTACCGGCGGGGTCGCTGCCTGATTTTCGCATGTGGGAATCGTGCCGGACGATGCCACTGGTTCTCTCGGGGATCTCCCGTTTACCCCACCTTTGCATTCCGGCACTGCTCCATACTCACCTCGCTTCATCCTCATTGGCTCTCAAGAGCTCGGTTAAATCTCTTTACCCGCTCACTTCGCTCACTCAACGTTGGGTACATAGCGCAGAAGACTAATACGTAGAGACCAGAAAAATTGGCGAGTTCAATGACCTGCAGGATAGACTCTCCAGTATTATGGCAATATCAACCACCCGTTGGTTGTCTACTGTCAGAGTAGAAGGCGGCGATTGGGCCAGCCTTCTCCAGGAGGTGTCAAAACACCGTGTGGACCAATGGCTGAAGTTTTATAAACACACGTGTTTCGAGTTCTAGCTTGTCCCGAAATGAATCCGCGAATTTTTCAGGTCTCTACAAAGACGGTCTACCCCATCAATAGTATAGTATATGGTCAACGTACGGGGAGTACGCAGATGTCTGGGGGGCGCAGGTCGTCTCCCACCGTATCTGACCCGCCGGACGTTCCTTCTGGGTGAGAAGTGACTGGCGCGGGTAGAGACGCCCGCCAGTCCGAAAGAAAGTCGGTCAGCTGCGCGTTGTTTTTGTTCCTCACCGCTCGCGATCAGTGAAAACACTGCGCGACCGCGCGTGGCCGCGGGCCCCGGCAGGCAAATCGCTCCCGTCAACTGAGACCCGAACGACACAGTAGATAAGTAAGTACACGGAGGCGAAGTGGCCCAGCGATTCCTTTGATGTGGCCGTATAGTCCGTTCAC
The DNA here is from genome assembly GCA_002778355.1 of Clitarchus hookeri. Classification (NCBI taxonomy): domain Eukaryota; kingdom Metazoa; phylum Arthropoda; class Insecta; order Phasmatodea; family Phasmatidae; genus Clitarchus; species Clitarchus hookeri. The sequence continues at coordinate 25,641 of NQII01007561.1, forward strand.
GGTTACTTCCAAATTTTCTGAAGCCCTGCTAAAGTTCTACTTCCAGGATACTCCTCCGCGTAATGCAAACAAACCTTAACCAACGGAAGGGACAGCGCACCGAATTCGTGCGCACTCAGTGTAATCATATTTTGCATGAGAACTATTCCTTACCAGGCATTATCAATACACATATTTTCTCACTGTTTTTTATTCATATTGACTATAAATTTAACATTATAGTTTATAAATAAAACACAAGTAAAATTTCAGTCTAACGAAAAATAAGGTGCTTTTTTGATAACAGAGATATACGCTTGCGATTTATGGCATATTTAGGAAATAACCGAACAGGTCATACATGGGGCTATTTTTCAAAGGTTAGATTAAAAAAGTGTGAAGAAACCGCAAATAGACTATACCCATTATCTGATTCGCCGTGGGAGGCTCTGGAAGTGAGCTTTTTTTGTCTGATTCGCTACTACGTGTTGCAAAACGTTCCTTAATGGCTGAGCTGCCGCCAGGTACGTATAGTCCATTCACGGTTACTTCCAACTTTTTTTTGAAGCACTACTAAAATTCTTCTTCCAGGATATTCCTCCGCTTCATGCAAACAAAGCTTAACTAAGCCTAGAAAACTCCACCATTGGGACAACGAACCGCATTCGTGCGCACACAGTGTAATGATATTTTGCGTAAGAACTATTTCTTACTAGGCATTACCAACGTACCTAATTTGTCACTGTCTTTATTTAAAAAAAAATTATAAATTAATTATTATCGTTTTAAGATAAAATATTATTAACATTTCAATTTAACAAAAAAAAAAGAGGTAGCTGCATGTTTTATTATGTCAACACAAGTATAAAATGCGTGTGATACAAGTCATTATTAGGAAACACCCAAACACGTCATACATGGGGTGATTTTTCAAATGTTGGATTCAAAAAGTGTGAAGAAACAGCGAACAGAATGTAGGTTAAGGCGCTCGTCTACCTGGAACTTTTTCCCACGTTTAGGCCGAGAAGCGCGGGAGCGATAAGGGTGACACTGTCACGCGCATCAAGTACGCCATCGCCGCTAAGCGCAAGGCTCTGAACTGGCGTGCAGTGTTCTCGTCGTGCTGCGTGTACCTATGGGACTTTCAGCGGTGACCATATTATTTTATTAGTGGGAAGTCTTTAGGAAGGTTCAGTGCAGGCGCCTATAGTAGTTTTGTATGTATCTGATGCGTGCATTTTGAGCTGCAGCGCCTTGGAAAGGCCGTTTTTTTTAGCGGTTTTGGAGTACTCTGAATTGATGTTTCTAACGTACGTGATATTTTGAAAGTACTTAACAAATCTCGTCTGAAGTGTGTGTTCTTTTTCGTAGATCAGCACATTGGACGCACGCTTAATAGTTTCATTGAAAAACGTGTATTTCGAACACTCTGCAACGCAGTTCAAGCGCCAGGTAGACGGGCGCCTTAACAGGCGCTTATTAGCGAACGGGGTTGAGCCAATTCGCTGGCCAGTGACGTCAATTTACTGGCGTGTGCGGCTGGAGTTCGCGGTATTCCAAGTGCGTATTCTTTGTCCAGGCGAAGTTCGGTGACTTGTCCAGCCCGTACACTGGAAATGAAGTATAGATTGTTTGGATTTGTCTTCTGCGCATGTCTCCAACATTGGGTCACGGTTTCTCAACAGTTGTCAATAGTACTGTTAAAATAACGGGCGAAGGGAAACGAGAGATCAGCGAGAAAACCCGTCGACCAGCCGCATCATCCGGCACGATTACCGCATGGGAAAATACGGGCATCGAACCCGTTTCGCCTAGGAGGGGAGGCCAGCAGTCTAACCACTACATCACAGCGGCCTCATTACCTCTTGAGAATGGCTACAGAGGCGACATCAGTATAAGAAATTTATGAAATATAATTTATATGCCCTAAAAAAATCACATTTTCAGAAATTATTCTCAAACGTAAGTAATAACTAAATAAAGTAAATCCAAGATGGCGTCTAACTCTCCCCCCTTAAAAGGCTTTCACATTTTGGCCAATCAGTTAAGTGAACGGAGAATAAGTGTTATGGTGTAGCATATACTTTGACGAGGTCAAATGTCACAGGCAGACTGAAGTAAGGGTGGGTTTACGATTTACTTAAAAGAAACCATAAGCAGTGTGCTTATAATGTGAACCAATGTTTTAAAGACTACTGGTTTATGGTTGCACTGTGCGGGTCGTGTACGGGTCGTGTGCGTTATTGGCTTGACTTAAGGGATCGTTACATTTTATATCTTAAGTAGAAGTCAAATCGAAGTAGCCAATCAGAGCACAGTGCCAGTTGTTGTTGACGGGAAACTGTATACACATCTAGGATTTTGGTTATGTCGTATCGTGAATTCGTATGCAATGAATTATTTTAAGCGCGAGACATTATCCTCTTTATTTAATGAACAGTTCATGGTCATGTTTTATTTCTTTGAGGTTATTGAATTCTCTTTAATAAACCTTTTCGGATTTTTTTTAACGTAAATGCCCAATGTTGGCATCGGCTTCCCCTTTTATAAAATATCATGAGTTTTTCAAAACTATTACACAAGCAGTAACCACAACTAATTAAATATATATAAATAAGGTTAATTTTTTTTCAGGTTATGTTGTGTGCTTTCGTCTTCTACGATTCTGATTGGCTGAACTTAACTGCTGCTAGATCAATCATAAACTGCAAAACTTATTTTCCGTGTACTTAACGTGTCATAAGAACAGGTCTCGATTCTTCAGTATTGAATCGTTAGCCCGCCTTAAGACTGGTATATTACTTTGCGCGTTTCTGGCACAGCCTGTAAATACGGCACGGCAAGTGAACTACGCTGCTGCAGATCTCTGACGAGGCGTTGTTTGCGGTACCGCGCCTCCTTAACAGCCATTACTCAGCCCAGCGTCTCTCTCGAAAAACGCTACCGTTCTTTCGTTCTTCCGTTCGTCAGACGCCATTTGTCCGCATGGCGATGTAATTACCTCGCTCTTCGCCGAGCAGCTACGTGAACAGTGTTTTCGTGGTCGCCAAATTTACCGATAGTCCAAAAATACCTAGATATTTTATGGTTTCGTGACGCGAAAATAACTTGATTAAAATATAAAATAATTTGCAAATGAAATTTTTTTAAAATCGTAAATATGAAAATTGAACTAAAAATCTTGAGTCATGCATATTTGCAAACGTCGTTTGGTTTCAGCTTGAGTTTATTGACGTCCCAGGAGTGGTACGTTGCATTTTCTTTGAGTGAAGAGTGAAGTGATTTGGGCGACTCTTAACATCGAGGTCTTGAGAGTCGATTAGGGTGAAGCGAGTTGAGTGGGGAGAAGCACCGGAATGCAACGGCGGGGGAAACGGGAGATTCCCGAGAAAACCCGCCGACCAGCGGCATCGTCTGGCACCATTCCCACATGGGCAAATCCGGGAGCGACCCCGCTGATCGAGTCCGGTTCACCTGGGTGGGAGGCGAGTAATCTAACCACTACACCACCGCGGCCCCATTTTTATCGTAATGTCAATGTAGATGGGATGAAGCGGTAAGTTGTAATAACTTTTGCTAGTATTGAGCAAGATACATGAAACTACTACGTCTTGTTTGCATGGTTATTACATTTACGACCAGGAGGGCAGTATGTCTCTACGCGCGTCATTTCCAACTGCTTAGAACTTCGGATACCTTAATCGAAATATTATACAACGTAACGTAACACTGTTATATGTCTAATATAATACATAAACATAATAATGAATGATTAAAACCAAACATAAAGCTAACTCTCCTCGGTATCCGCCGAGAAAAAATGAGGACTTTGCCATACTGTTCTCGAAGATTTCTATTTCACTGTTTCAGCAAAAACCATGCATTCTAACTGCTTGTCGAAGCACGTTAGAACGATGCAAACAGAAACGGGATGTATTTTTACTAAGAAAAAACTACCTAGTTAAAAACAACGGACTGGCCGGGGAAAACCCACCGGTTGGAAATGATACCCTGCCAGTTACTGGCCGGAAAATCCAACATTCCGGGGGGAAACATGCTACTAAATTAGCATACAAACTGTTCGTGCGAGTTTTTCCAAGTCATCAGGAGAAAACGGCAAATAACATAAAGCGATAAAAAAAACATTCAATAAGGTTAAATGGCACGGGTCTCTCAGATAACAGTCCACCAGGAAAAGTAGGTTGAATATCAGTATGTAAATGTCATTAGCAGTTTATATGTTCCTCGTCGATCAACAATACGGCACAATTTACTGTCTCTAATGGTACAAAGTGTTAATGTATGTTTTTCTTGCGAGAAACTTTGTAGTCATTTAGTTTAACTAATTGATGTTATTTCAATTATTAAAATACTTAACTAAGCGAGTAAACGTATATAAATATCTTATTTTAAACCGGAATTATTATTATATCTTACGTTTAACCGAGGAACTAAAGTAATCTGGAATAACTCTTCGTCAGATATTAAAATATAAAGTAGTTGATGTGAAATACACAACGCATTTTAAATGTTCTGTAGGGCATGTTGTTGAGTAGATAGCTTCAATCACTCTGCACAAAAAAAAAAAATGCAAAAAAAAATATTTTTATATATAACCCAATAAATTATTTTATGTGTCTCTGAAAACGCAAAAATAAAAATTGTCCCTTTTTATTTTGCCAACGAATAAATAAAGAACGGATGAATAAATCATTATGAGTAACTTCTCTGAGAAATTTCTTGGGATTTCAAGTACTGTGACATGTGATACCTGGCCTCTACTGGCTGAGGAAACTATTTTCGAATAAAGATTCAATTACTCTATGGTGTCAGTTTTACTCAGGGTGCAATTGATTTCTCGGTTGGTATTTTGTTCACCCCGGCACGAAAAGTGGACGGTCGCGTGAACCCATTCAATTTTATTCGTCGGACAGCAAGGTTCTCGTACCCCTGCAAAAAAAAGATTGATTCAAAATGGGAGTTGACAACAGGAAGTTAATGGCATTTCAAAGGTAGACGACATAATGGAAGTTCGTTTAGTATACAAATTAAAAAGCGCCTTCCAATGTTGAATTCGAACCTGCATTACTTGTTGATTAGACCATGTTAAAAGTTAAACGGTTAAAGTTATGAGCTAACTGCAAGCGAGCCGATAGCTGTATCTCGAAGAACTACTTTGATATCATTAATGTGACATTAAAAAAAAAAATAACGGTAGGCTTTAACTAAACACGCTAACTTTTTCCATATTTGATTGATGTTAGGTATAAAGTTAACATTATTAACCATTTATGAACCGTTTTCAATCATGATGATGGCTTTTATTTAGCTTTTGGAATGCATTAACACCAGATGTGAAGCAAATTACTTAACTATTGTGAAAAATTGTCATAAAAGTATTCAAAAGAAATTCGGCGAAGGGGAGAGGTAAGACATGTGAGTGACGAATGGTCTCCCGCAGTTCTGAACAGGGTGCCTGTTCGGCCTCTTCGATGGTAATTAAAACTGCCCACTTTAATGAATGACGCGTCTGCTTGAATGCAGATATAGTGTACATACCAATAACAAATTAGTTTGCCAGCCACTTCAAACTTTTAGGCTGATGGCCCCATCTCGTTAAGTACACGTCTGAGTGCGCCTGAAAGCCCCATTTGGTCAGTTTAGAGGCCCTCGGTGAGTAGCCCGCCCGCAGGCCTACACGCATTACTTAAGTGGTTTCATATCCCTTCACAAAAGCATCTTGTGGTAGCTGGATTTCCTCAAGGGACAACTCCTCAACGCTCCCGACGTCGATTTTCGTAATTTCCAACTCCCTACTTTCCTCTACTCCTTTTTCACGAGGAAAATACCGGATGGCTCATTGTTTTGTTTACACGCATCCATACTTTCGAAAACCCTGCTCATTTACCACTGAGCAAATCTTCCGCCACGTGTAAAAAGCAACACTGCCATGAATCTAAAGACCTGCGTTCTTGCACCTGCACTGACATTGTTAAATTGTTACAGGCTGTTAACGGTTAATTGAGCACTTTTGAAAGCGTTGCTTTGGTTCTACTTTTCTTCTCAATTTGTATCCTTCTGCCATGTGTAAAACTAACATTGCTAAGATACTGTTCATTTTATTTATGCGACATCCAAGCGAACCCGTGTAATTGTTACAAACTTAAATGTGTTGCTAATAAGAAAAATTTATACTCTTAGTGCTATAGTTAGGGCCACCTGATTTTCGCGAAAAGATTTACGCGGAGGCTAGACTTCAATACCCTGTGTGTACAACTGTAGTTTTCATTTGACTATTGACCCCTTATATTTGTGTGAAGACAGTCTGTTACATGAGTGAGCCAATCAGAATTATGTTTCTCCGATAATAACTGACCGTGATTCGCGGGCAGACAGGTAAGACGCCTAACAATTCAAATGATCCAATCACGAAAGTGGTTCTGAACTAAATTGCGTTGGAACACAGATGGTCCTGAAATCTTTTCGCTAAAAAAACAGGTGGCCCTATCTATTGTCAACATATATATAAATATTTGTACTGTACTTACCAACCTCGTTGTTCGTAGTTTCGATTATTCGCTTTGTCATTTTCGTCTCATATAGTCTGTGACTACTGATTTAATTCATTTTGCAGAGTGGTATATGTACTATTTACATATCTGCTGACAACAGCTTGTCCTTGCTTGTTTTAGAGGTTTGTGTTTTTTTGTCATGCATACCTCAAAATAAGTTTTGCACCAATTATAATTGGTTGCACATGAAGGATATTCGCCGAGACCGTAGGCATTTTACAAAGAGACATTAATCAAGTCTGGCGTTGTATTCTGTAAAGACGAGTGTGTATTTTCATTCAATACTTTCTCCTGGGTCATGAGTAGACACTTGAAAAATTCGCGAGGTCGCCAACGTCCTCCAGGCTACACACCACAGTCTTATGTGCAATCGTGCAGATATCGATTGTCCATTGGTTACTTGCTCCCACAGTGGAGAGCGACGATTGGACGTGCATTTCGTTGTTTGTCTCTCATTGGCCCATGGTTCTCCAGGATGTGTCAACGCGTGGACCAATGGGAAAGGTGACACAAATGTAAGAGTTTTCCAAATCTAGCTCGTCCCAAAATTAATACGCCAATTTTTCGGGTCTCTTAGTCATGAGTAGAGACCAGAAAAATTCGCGAGTTCAATGACCTGCAGGCTAGATTCTCCAGTATTATGCCGATATCAACCGCCCGTTGGTTGTCTGCTGTCACAGTAGAAGGCGGCGATTGGGCCAGCCTTCTCCAGGAGGTGTCAAACACCGCGTGGACCAATGGCTGAAATTTTATAAACACACGTGTTTCGAATTCTAGCTTGTCCCGAAATGAATCCGCGAATTTTTCAGGTCTCTAGTCATGAGCAATCTAGTAACGCAGAAATCACGGCGGTGCTAAACAACGACTGAAGCTTGTATTTCAGATTTTCTGCTACGTGGTACGTCAGTAAAAATACGTTATTTGATGCAAAACGCGGAGGCAGGGCAGCAGTATGGCCCGCCGCTATTTACAGTGTAGTTTCGTAGTCGTGTTTCCGCCCGCCATGTCGAATGTGGCCGGGAGCCAAGAGATCCTGGCGAATCCTGGGAGGGCAGAGTGGATGACAAATGTTATTGTTACGGCGAAAGGAGGTTCCTGCAGGATGCCGCCTCCCGTTCATCTAGGACTGGCGTCAACCCAAGCGTTTAGAACCAACTTCGAAACGCCCTTCTACTGCCACCGACCAAATCCTTTCTCGGCGAGTCCTTTCCGATCTTCCGAGCGTATGACGGCTATCATGACATTCTTTATGCGTCCTTCCGTCCGTCATTCTTTGCCCGAAACCTTTCAAAGAGAAGAGAATGAGAAGAATTCTCGTGTGAGGTTGTGGGTGAGAGGGAGGGGAAACACTGCGAAATGAAATAAAATTCGTTCCTTCGTACGACGAAGAGGGGAAAAGTCAGCCTGTTTTTAATAAATTGGGATAACGTTAGGGGAAAAGTTATCCCCCTCGAGGAAAGAGTAACACTCCAATTTTATAGCAAAAAAAAAAATCCCTTCCAGAATAATACTTTCTTCGCTCTATATAAAATTAAATTTTCTTGTTCCCGAGCTGGAATAAACAAGAATCTTTACGAAGGTACTAGGAAGCCAATGAAATGTAGGATATAAATCATTCGCCCAGGATGTTGTTAAAGTTGAATCTACTCAATTTCAGGGGAAACATTTTTGAGAAGGTAGCAATCAAGTGAACGGAACCTCTGCTATAAGGGAGTGTAACGCATTGAAAAAGATTTCAGAGCAAGCGATACGGAACTCGAGAAAAGTTGATTACGAATGCATTAATTACTGGTTTCATAACGGATGCATGGCTAATGAGCACAATGACGTCCCAGGCGATGACTGACTTCGGTCTAACATAATCTAACACCTGCCACTTTCAAGTGAACTTTTGCTTCTACAGTAAATATTATATATATATATTTAAATAAATATATATATGTGGTAACGAAGTCTTACATATAGCAAAGATGTCCTTTGCAAGTTGCAAGCTGTTCAGCGTTCAGATGTTCAGCTTAGGCCTACGTAACTGTATGCTCAAAATTATTTACGTTTGATGCATTTCGGGGCTGAGTACGTAAATCAGGAGTGGCTAGAAGTAAATAAATATCACGTGTTTACTATACAATCAAAATATATATTTATATAATTAGTATTTAATACAAATAATTGAAATTGAATATACAGCAAGTGATTTTTCGCGAGAAAAAAAAAAAGAGAATGTGGTAGACTTCAATACTATAAGCACCCAGCAGCAGTTTGTCTATTGCTATTGGTTGCTGTCTGCTTGAGGATGGGTTTAAATATTTGACCGAGCCACTCAGAATTCGGCAACATCGGAATGGCTCTTACGTGAACCGTGTACGGACAGTTAACACGTGCCAAAAAATGTTTTGAAATATAACTTGTCTTAAAATATTTTCGCGAAATTTAACTCCCCCTCGATATAAGCACATACACAATTTAAAGCTTGTTTCTTATGTCGCGTGATTGTGCGTAGCTAAATACGGCGAGCCTATGTTGTAATAATGCGCTCTGAACCGTTGAGGGAAAATGAGGTAGAGTGCCCGCCCGAGGTGCTCATTAGCCATTACGTGTTCCGACATTGAACGGCTTTTCTGCCAACACGACTATAATAAAGGACGTGGATAGGATTTGAGGTTATGTAACTAATTTTTAATGCAATTAGATTAAATTCAAAATACTTATTCGAAGTATTTTATTCATATAAAAGTGCCTGTATTTTGAAAATGAAGATGGAAACAAACACGTACATCAATGTTGACAATGTGACTATGGCAGCTATGTTGTTTGGATTGAGTTTAAAGATTTGGACGGCTCTTAACCCCGAGGCCTTGAGAGATGATGGCGGTTATCAAGGTGAGTATGGAGCAACGCTTATTATGGGCTGGTCGTCGACCAGTCGAGTCTCACGTTGACTGCGTACCACTTACTGTGTAGAGACCCCGGAAATTTCGCATATTTATTCGGCAACAAGCTAGACTTCACAATCGTTTGTGTACTCGAGCCTCAGTTAGTTTTTCATTGACTGTTGCTCCAGTTTAAAACCATACCAGGTAGCTGGAGAGTCGGTCCTTGTTTTCCTAGCGGATTGGTTATTGGCTGGAAGTGGCCACGGGCGTGTTTAACAAAATTCGGTCCAATAGAAGCGGAAACTTCAATGTACACGTGGTTGAAGTTAAACTTGCCCTCAAATGATTTCCGGGTCTCCATTAATGTGTTGCTACAGAGGTGACAGATTTTACAATCCACCGTGTTCCTTTGAGAAACTGTTAAAAATAACAGTTTTGTTTTCACGAATTGAAATATTAACTACATTAAATTTTTTAATTAAATTCTGATAACGTCCAGCGAAACCGTAAAACAATAAAAGTGTGGGTTTTGTCTCCAAGAGCAAAGAAATCTCCATTTAAATGTAGCCCCGAGTGTATGAGTGCATACTCCTCAAAGGTTTAGTATGGGTGCCATTGAAACAAAACCAAGACAAAGGCCAAGACACATACTAGTATGTATACAGAAGTGGAATGGCGTGGCGGCTATTTTGAGGTGGGCAAACCTATCAGCTGATTGGCTGCGGAAGTCTATTTAAGTGGACTTGTGTCTTATCAGCTACCGCGTGATGCGGATAGTTTCCAATTGGCTGGTTTGCCGGCTGTCGAGTAAGATACCAGTCGTTGATTGGCTAACAGAGTTGTGCCATGTTTCTGGCCAGTGACGCCATTTTGCTGTTGTGTGCGGTTGCGGTTCGTGGTATAAGAAGCTATTTTTTTCACTTATCTATTCTTAGGTATTCTGTGGCCAAGAAGCTATATTACGCGCAGTTTCATTGACCAAGTACATCGCGAATATTAATTAATTTAATTATGATGTTCCCACCAAGTCTGATAGCTTGCGATACACTAGCTTTAGGGGCAGTGATATTTCGCGAAAATATTTTGAGACAAGATACAATCTAAAGCACTGTAGGGTCGTCCAGCTTCTTTGATTGACTAAAAAATGTTCTGGTCCATGTTAACCGTTTGCGCACGAATCACAAAGGTTTAGTGTCAGAGTTACTTAATCCTGAGTGGCTTGGTCAAAGACGGACACGGCACCAGCAGCCAATGGAGGTATAACAACAGCTGAGGTGTGTGTATATAGTATTGAAGTCTACTGTGTGCTCCGATTTTTACGCGAAAAGTCACTGGCCCTAACTAGCTTCAATAGGAACCTCGTCACAAAAAAAAAAAACACTGTGACATTAGTAGTGCTTTAAAGTTGAAGAATCACACTTCGAAAGATAGATTACAATTCAAAATAAAGAACACGTAGTTAATAAATTGCAATACGGAAAACAAGTTTTGAGGTGAAAATTATATCTGCGTGTAGGCTGTGTGCAAAAAATTTTTTTATAAACGTTAATATACAACGCCAAGTAAACAATAATGGTTGCAGAGACGTTGAATACGGCGCTCTGCAGACATACCGTCTTATACCGGATTACCGCAAAAATACCACCACTATGTTAAAAGNGACGTTGAATACGGCGCTCTGCAGACATACCGTCTTATACCGGATTACCGCAAAAATACCACCACTATGTTAAAAGTCACGTGTGATGTGTACAAGATCCGTAAAATGCTCTGAATATATTATGAATTTCACATTACCCAGTAAATTGCTCCTTAAATTGCCATTGAATGTTTAATTTATAAGACATAAAATTAACCGAAGTTCCTAAGACTGGATTTTCAATGGAAGCTTAATGCAAACACAGCAACAAGAAAATTACGAATTCACAGCAAGGGGGATGGTGAGGTGAAAGTTGATGCAACACAAGCCGCGTCATTATATAATTAGGAACTGAAATAGGGAGATCAAGAGTAGTGGCAGGGCATCTTTCTTTTTTTTTACAGCGAGGCCGGGGAAAGATAAAACACGGCGTCCAATTATATGGCACTTTGTGCAGGTCAGTGACGCGTCGATGAGAGGAAAAGCAGGGAGAAAACGGCAAGAGATGTAAAAGAAAGTAAAGCCGTGAAAGTTTGTTCCTCCCGATAGCGAGTCTGGTCCGTGAGAGATGCTACCAGTCCATGCTCTGTCCCCAGAAGCGACCGGAATTCGATAATATAACTCGGGACAGGAGAATTTCGCGAGTCCAGTGGCCTATAGNCTCTGTCCCCAGAAGCGACCGGAATTCGATAATATAACTCGGGACAGGAGAATTTCGCGAGTCCAGTGGCCTATAGGCTAGATGCACAGTAAAAAAAATATCGGTATTTGTACAAGGAATTCTTTGGCAACTGGTTGCAACACTGCAAACAATGTAGACTAAATTTCTCAAAATCTCAGCGGGGAATGTGTGAAACTAATATTGAGTTCTAAGAAGCCAGTGATGTGGACTTCAAGTTTATTATAAATATTGAGCTGCATAAACAGTTTTTTTTTATGTTTTCTAAAATAACGTGTTTTAAATATACAATATTTTAGCTGTGGCGTTGCAAGAAAATCCTTGGCAAGTAGTTTCCAAAGAACTGTCTGTAGCGAGCACAGGAAATTGTTACTGTGCACTCGAGCCTCAGATGTTTGTTCATTGGCTGCTGTTCCAGCGCATAGCCAGCATCTGGCAGTACGGGATTCGCTACTCGTTCATAGTCTATACATAGGGCCAGTGACTTTTCGCGTAAAAATCGGANCTCTGTCCCCAGAAGCGACCGGAATTCGATAATATAACTCGGGACAGGAGAATTTCGCGAGTCCAGTGGCCTATAAGGGAAGATGCCACTACCCTGTTGATACACAGTAAAAAAAAAAAAAATCGGTATTTGTACAAGGAATTCTTTGGCAACTGGTTGCAACATTACAAATTTTGTAGACTAAATTTCTCAAAATCTCAGCGGGGAATGCGTGAAACTAATATTGAGTTCTAACAAGCAAGTGATGTGGACTTCAAGTTTATTATAAATATTGAGCTACATAAAAAGTTTTTTTTATGTTTTATTACATAACGTTTNAATATTGAGTTCTAAGAAGCCAGTGATGTGGACTTCAAGTTTATTATAAATATTGAGCTGCATAAACAGTTTTTTTTTATGTTTTCTAAAATAACGTGTTTTAAATATACAATATTTTAGCTGTGGCGTTGCAAGAAAATCCTTGGCAAGTAGTTTCCAAAGAACTGTCTGTAGCGAGCACAGGAAATTGTTACTGTGCACTCGAGCCTCAGGTGTTTGTTCATTGGCTGCTGCTCCAGCGCGTAGCCTGCATCTGGCAGTACGGGATTCGCTACTCGTTCATAGTCTATACATAGGGCCAGTGACTTTTCGCGTAAAAATCGGATCACACAGTAGACTTCAATACTATATACACACCTCAGCTGTTGTTATATCTCCATTGGCTGCTGGTGCCGTGTCCGTCTTTGACCAAGCCACTCAGGACTAAGTAACTCCGAAACTGAACCTTCGTGATTCGTGTGCAAACTGTTAACACGGGCCAGAACATTTTTTAGCCAATCAAATAAGTTGGACGACCCTACAGTGCTTTGGACTGTATCTTGTCTCGAAATATTTTCGCAAAATATCACTGCCCCTATCTATTCGCAAATTCTTCACTTTTTAAAATCAAAACTTTAAAAAACCAACCCATGTAATACGCGTTTCGTTGTTTCCTAACTATGTTATGTATCACTAGCGTTTCATACGTGTGTTAACCTAAAATAACATCAAAATATCTTATTTTCTCTTTCGAGTTGAAATTTTATTTATATTTTAACTATACGTTATATTACAACACTCATAATTAACGTGCATAAAAACAGCGACGAAATAGATGCGTTTGTAATGCCTAGTAATAAATAGTTCTCGTGAAAAAATATTATCACACTGAGTGCACACTAATGCGGGACGTTGTCCTTTTGGTGAAATTTTCTAGACCCGGATAAGATTTTTTTGTATGCGGTGGAGGAGTATCCTAAAAATAGAACTTTAGCAGGGTTTCAGAAAAGTAGAAAGTAACCGTGAATGGAATATACCTATACTTGTAAGTCTGCTATTGGCTCGAAATCGTCCAGGGCGTTTGTAATGAACTGTAATCCAACAGCAAAAAATGTGACTTCAGTATGCATGTGTTTGACGTCTACCTTATCGGGAAATGAATTCGCGAAATTTTCCTGCCTCAACGTATAACCTAGCGAGGAGCCAATGCAGAGGAGGAAGCCGCAAAAAAAAAAAAAAAAAAGTTGTGGTGAACAAAAAAAAATGTTGTTGTGGTACCAACAAAACCTTTTTGCCATTTCAGTATTTAGCGACAACCACCAAAATTACTTTTGTGGCCACCAATGAATTCANACCAACAAAACCTTTTTGCCATTTCAGTATTTAGCGACAACCACCAAAATTACTTTTGTGGCCACCAATGAATTCAGTGCGTTGGTAGACAATAATAATGTGTGTTAGCCGTAACAAAAATGTTGTTACGCACTGAGAGAAAGGTTTTCTTCAGCCAACAAAATACTTGTTTCTATAAAGGCAAAAATACGTTTAGTTACCCCCAACAAAATATTTGGTTACGTAAACCAAACTTCAAAAAAAATTATAATAATTTTGTTTATCTAACAAAATACACGCTTGAATAAACAAATAAAATTAGACTGTAAAAAAAATATTTCGTTAAATCAACTGTNAAGCGTTGGTAGACAATAATAATGTGTGTTAGCCGTAACAAAAATGTTGTTACGCACTGAGAGAAAGGTTTTCTTCAGCCAACAAAATACTTGTTTCTATAGAGCCAAAAATACGTTTAGTTACCCCCAACAAAATATTTGGTTACGTAAACCAAACTTCAAAAAAAATTATAATAATTTTGTTTATCTAACAAAATACACGCTTGAATAAACAAATAAAATTAGACTGTAAAAAAAATATNCGAATAAACAAATCCTCTGTGTTGGGCCAAATAAAATTAGACTGTAAAAAAAATATTTCGTTAAATCAACTGTATTTCTATGTTTGTCCACTCATTTGTTTGCCTTCGTTCGAAAATACAGCTCGAGAGTTTGTGCCTATTTTTAATGACAAATAGGACAGTAACAGTGTTTTTTTAGCGCATTTATTGATGCTTAATCATAGCTTAAACATCCTAATAATTGAAGTTCAGCATGAAACTAAAAAGTAAAGCTGTAAAATTTGATCAATTTATTTACGCAGATTGTCCAGTATTCAAAAAGTATAAATGAAAAAAAAAAAATTCATTTAGTCACGAGTTACTTTAGCTATGGTTGCTAAGGCAAGGAAAAGAGGTAAATTTTGAGGNCAATTTATTTACGCAGATTGTCCAGTATTCAAAAAGTATAAATGAAAAAAAAAAAAATTCATTTAGTCACGAGTTACTTTAGCTATGGTTGCTAAGGCAAGGAAAAGAGGTAAATTTTGAGGGAAAAAAAGGAAAATTCAAGATGAGTCGACCGGCGCCCTTGCGCCAAAGTCCCCTTTTATATTCTATTCGCGTCTTCTCGAATTATAGTTCATTGTGTCACAGTTGCACTACCTCGCTTAGTGTTTGAGTTATGACTTGAACATACAGATATCTCAAATCTAACAAGTGGCACACACGCCAAGCTCGGAACACTACCCCTCACGGAAAGTTCAATTTCTCGAATCATTTATGTGTAAAATTTACTTATTCACAGTACGGATTATGTAGTACATCTATAATTTCATAAGAATATCCCTTATGAACTAGTTCGTAACCTGACGTGAGGAGATAAACAAACGTTTTACTCTGGATGACGTGAATGCCGTTGCTGGCAACTAAATACTTAGTCGCAGTCAATAAACATTTTTTTAAATAAAAAATATGTTAGTGAGCACTTAAATGCTTCAGTGCTTGTCAATCTACGTGTTATTGTGCATAACTATCTTTACCGGCAACAAGATTTCGTCTTGGAAAGCATCAACCAAATAGTTTTCCAAACCACTAAATCTTATCTTTAGGTACGGATATCATTTGACCGAAAGTGAAAGTTAAAATAAAAGAAATAGGCTCAGCCCTCTAATTAACTGTTTTGCATAAGTAAAGTAATCTGCCTCTGGATTAACAGGCGTGATGTGCTGCGAGGGGGGAAAAACGTCATAAAAAAGAAAGGTCCAGAGAAAGGTAAAAGAGGATAACGGATTACAAAGGAAGCAAAGGAATAAAAAATTTTTGCGCCCGAAGCGCTTCAGGGGCACAGAAAAAATACCCATGTCACTTTCAGGTCGATGGAAATGTCTCTGCTAGTAATATTCATAATTATTTTCTATGTTTACATAACTATTTCATGGGAGACGGTGGTGCTAATATTTATAACTAAGAGGAGCTTAATTATACGAAAAAAAAGTCTATAACACTGTTATAAAAGTAATTCCTAGAAAGATTATACTTATATATATATATATAAATATATATATATATATATATATATAGAGAGAGAGAGAGAGAGAGAGAGAGAGAGGACAAGATGATGATTAATTACATCATTTTTATCAGACCGGAATTTTTAATATCAGCACAAAAAATGTTTGATACCTGAGCTACTTGACAGGGGTAGGACCAGTTTACATTTCCCAATTCCAAAATTACATAATTTAATTTTAAAAAATTATTTTATTCAGAATTATATATTCTTCCACATGATACTACCGAACCCTAGATGTCGCCCAGGAGGAGGAGGAGTAATAGAAGGTCTCTTTTAAGTGTGCGTCCTGANGACAAAATGATGATTAATTACATCATTTTTATCAGACAGGAATTTTTAATATCAGCACAAAAAAGGTTTGATACCTGAGATACTTGACAGGGGTAGGACCAGTTTACATTTCCCAACTCCAAAATTACATAATTTAATTTTAAAAAATTATTTTATTCAGAATGTTATTTTCTTCCACATGATACTACCGAACCCTAGATGTCGCCCAGGAGGAGGAGGAGTAATAGAAGGTCTCTTTTAAGTGTGCGTCCTGAACCATAATCACTGATTTCAGCCAGTGAAATCCTTTTATACGGAAACATTTGTCAATAATATGCTACCAGTTGACGTATAATATTGCACTCACCGGGCGAAAATTTTGTTTGAAGAAACAAAATACATGTTAGCTGCACAGTAACCGGCCCTTTGTGTCCCAAGGCTGGGCTGTATTTTTGTCGACAGCGCTATCGATACAACGTGGGCTGTATTCCACATTTAAACGGTATTTTGTTTTTATAAATACATGTTTTGAAATGTTAGTACTCTTTTTCCGACCGAACGCATGCACGCACACACTCGGGTCATCGTTAACATGGTCATTACTTTGCTCTTGAATACAAACATGGTTTTACTGTTTCGCTGTACGTTATCGGAATCTTAATTTAAAAAAAAAAAATTACATCTAGAACATTTTAATTCGCGAGAATAAAATTCTTATTTTTAATAGTTTCTCAAATGAACACAATGGATTGTAAAACCGTTAACTCTGTCGCGACACATTAAATAGTACACAGTCAACGCGCGACTCTATTGGTCGACGACCAGCCAATAATCGATGTTGCAGAGTACAGTAGGCGTGTCCGGTGCAGCCAGGACCAATAGGATGATGGCAAGTGCCAATACAGAGGTCAACACAACTGATATTGCTTAAGTGGAGAATATATGAATCTAACTTCAACCTTGTTCCTAGTGCCAGTACATTTTTGCCATTTTCATACGGCTAAGACAAAATTTACTATATTCAATTTAAGTGTTATCTTTTTTTAAACGCGAGAGCACGAATGTGACTGAAAACTAAATGGAAAGAAACGTACACTTGATTGTTTGAACATGTGATTTTGACATTTCTCAGGGAAAATTACATGCTACTGTAATGTTGGGGACATGTACAGAAGGCTTAAATCAATCTACTTATCTTAAGTTTGTATAATACACGGCCAAAAATATCACTCTTTGACTACACCAAATTTGCAACGCTACAAAATAATTTCACAAGGAGTGATGTGGAGTGTGGAGAGCTTTGGACGGCTCTTAACATCCTGGTCTTGAGAGCCGATGAAGGTAAAGCGAGGTGAGTATGGAGCAGTCGGAATGCAATGTGGAGGAAACGGGAGATCCCCGAGAAAACCCGTCAATCAGTGGAAAGCCAACGTGCGAAAATCCGGGAGCGACTCGGTCAGGAATCGAAGCTTGTCCGCCTCGGTTAGATGCGAGTGGTCTGACCACTACACCACCGCGGCTCCAATAGATTTACATATAACACAAAGTACTAGATTTGCATTGGAATTGACAATACAATTTTGTCGGCTCAGCAAAATCTGTCCAAAGAATAATAATTTTTTTTTTAAAATTAATTGCTTCGGATCTGCAGAATTGATTGTAGATCAGCACAGATGTATTTTGAATCAACGGGAATCAGTCGATGTAATAACGATAATTTGGCTAAATACAAGATATACATTTTTCGCCTTCATACCATGTTCCCAACATTTTAGTTGCTTATCGACAGCAGACTAGTCAAAAATCGTGTGCTCAGGCAGTGACCTTTCTTTATGTTTAGTTTTCAACAGACACACGTTTTCTTTAAAAAAACAATAAGTGACATAATAATGATACATTCTATGTAGTTGCATTACAAGTCGGTCAAGGGAAGGGTGCGAACAATCCACCGCATTTGTTTACGTAAACAGTTTTCTAGCCTGGAATCTAAGCTACGTGATTTTCAGAATTATTTCTGGCTTAAAAAAAAATATAAATATATATATATATNCTTAAAAAAAATATATAAATATATATATATTTTTAATATGGGACCCGCAGATTAGCAATTGTGCAGCTGGCATACGCACTACTCTAGCCTATATTTCTGGTGTGTATAATAAATAGAGACGTGGAAAATTCGCAAATTAATTTCCACCCAAGCTATAATTAGAAAACTCTTACGGTTATGCTGCTTTGCAACATGTTAACTCAATATTTGACACGACATGGAGAACCCTGGACCAATAATAAGCACGCAACGCAATGCAGGACCAACCATTGCCTTCCAATGTGACAGCCAGCTACCAATGAACAGTTAAAATAGTAAATTCATGAATACTTGCAGTTTTCCTAAAGCCCTGCTAAAGTTCTCACTTAGAAGCTATTCCTCCGCCTCAAGCAAACAAAGCGTAAGTAAGGCTAGAAAATTATGCCAAAGCGACGACGCACCGTATTCGTGCGCACTCAGTTTAATAATACTCTGCACATAAACTATTTATTACTAGACATTACCTACACACATGTTTTCTTTCTGTTTTTGTTTATATTGATTATAAAATAAATATTATTTAAAGCTATAATATAAGTAAAAGTTAAAATGTAACCAAACACAAGATATTTTTATGTTAACATCGTGTTAAATGACGTATTCATTCATGGGATGATTTTTCAAAGGTTTGATTTAGAAAGTGTGCGAAGATACTGCGAATATAGGGACAACCAAATTCCGTGAAAAAAATTTCACGAGCAGCTGTATTTCTAGTACTTTAGCTCAGATACGCTTTCTTGATTGGATGATTTACGTGTTACGGGTCTTAGGCGCCTGCTCGCGAACCACAGACGCGCACTACAGTAGCAACTTGGATTGGCCAGCCAAGTAAGAAAGTGTGTCCTAACAAAGACACGCGACCAATAAGCAAAATAAGACTTCTAGTATTCCCGTAAGGTATTGAAACCTAACATGCGCGAAAATCTTCCCGTGAAATTCGGGTGTCCTTGCGAATAGACTTTACTGCATTATTTCACAAAAGCCTGTGACGTCTAGCCGACAGGTAATTGAACTCGCGTACTTTTCCGGTCTCTAATAATAAATGAGATCCCAGTGATTGCATTACCGCATTTTTTTCTGTCGATAATTTGCAGTCCAATTTCACTTGCTTGCAACAATTTCCACTGTTTTAGTTTCAGTGTTGCTCCCAGGTGTTCAGCTCAGACTTCAGTTTGGCCTGGGCGAACAAGGATCGGCGTTGAGAAGAAAAGGAAAAGAAAGAGGAGAAAAATAAGGGAAACAAGAAGCATCTACTTCCCCTTTATTAACAAGACTCAGGCCACTTAGGGGTGAGGTTGTGAGAGGAGAGGGTGGGGGTGGATACCCCTCGACAATTCGGGGTGGTTGGAGTTGGAAATGTTACAAGATCTACGTAGGGACCCCCCGAACTGGCCGAAATTTGCGGAGCGCGCAGAGGAAATAATGGGGCCGTTTTCACATTGCCACCTTTTGTTAGCAAAATGGTTACGTGACCGATTTTGTTTGCAAAAATGATTACGTATTTTTGTAATTACAGTTTTACGTTTAGTCATGCTCGAAATTTATCAATTACCAACTGAATGTTACAAAATTTGTCCCGTTTTAGGTATGCCAACTTGAAATATTTAATACTCATACAACTGAAGTTATTCCAACAGAGAAGTAATTTTTATTCGTAATAAATTTTACACAAAATTATTTTGACATATTAATTAATTATTAATTTTTTTGTCACATAATTACTCTGCAACAATAATTTTTCTTAGTTATTTCATTTTCCTGATGTTAAAACAGTGNTAATTTTTTTGTCACATAATTACTCTGCAACAATAATTTTTCTTAGTTATTTCATTTTCCTGATGTTAAAACAGTAACAGTGTTCTAGAAAACATTTTTATGAAGAAACGGACTAATTTTAACAACTCGGGGACTTTCAAATTTAACATTANAACAGTGTTCTAGAAAACATTTTTATGAAGAAACGGACTAATTTTAACAACTCGGGGACTTTCAAATTTAACATTACGATTTTACGTTTATCTTGGATCAGCTGAGTCATGTAAAATTATAGCAGCATTGTATACTGAAAACATGTTCCAAGTAAAACATAAAAAAAAAATTAATTTAAACTAATAGGAATACGATCTCTGGTGTCACATATCTAATCAGATTTTCAACGTTGTCGTTTTGGTGTTTGGATGGTAGCATAATTTACTACCATATTCGTTCCGTTCGTGATCTAAATCACGCTTCGAGGCAGGTGTTGGTAAACAAACTGGACGCAGCTGATAGTTTGAATGTATTTGAGTAATTTCAGCGTGGTGCATATTAATCATTTAATTACATTTAGTAAAATATTAGTATTTTTTTTAATTCGTTCACAATAATTAACGCTTAGAAAAACTGTCGGTGGTTTTTGAAACTAATTTCATAAAAATGTTAAGTAAAACTAATAAATTTAATTAAAAAAATGTAAATTTGCTTACTGTATACTTGAACGCTATACATTCGTTGATGATTAATCCAGCTATTTACATTAAATATGAGGAACAGTAGACCTCTGATGATAGGTGAAGTATCTTCTTTTCGCGGGCCAAAATCTCAACGAAGCTCGTACGGGAAAAGGGGACCTATTCTGATTGGCTGTTAAGCTTTCTGTTTTGTCTGCTCGACATTATCATAGCACGTGTGGTAAAGCAAATAGGGGTGCTATATAGACCTTGATCAGCAACCCCTCTTCCTTTTTGCCAAAATTTTGTTGGAAATCTTGTAAAAATTATTTTTCAGCCACGGTAACATGACTCGACACTTCTCTCACCTATGACTTACAGGCTGCATGCGGGGTCAACACAAAGTCGTACTCGGGTTTNATTTCCACCCAAGCTATAATTAGAAAACTCTTACGGTTATGCTGCTTTGCAACATGTTAACTCAATATTTGACACCACATGGAGAACCCTGGACCAATAATAAGCACGCAACGCAATGCCGGACCAACCATTGCCTTCCAATGTGACAGCCAGCTACCAATGAACAGTTAAAATAGTAAATTCATGAATACTTGCAGTTTTCCTAAAGCCCTGCTAAAGTTCTCACTTAGAAGCTATTCCTCTGCCTCAAGCAAACAAAGCGTAAGTAAGGCTAGAAAATGATGCCAAAGGGACGACGCACCACATTCGTGCGCACTCAGTTTAATAATACTCTACACGTAAACTATTTATTACTAGACATTACCTACACATATGTTTTCTTTAGGTTTTTTTTAAATTGATTATAAATGAAATATTATTTAAAGCTATAATATAAGTAAAAGTTAAAATGTAACCAGGCATAAGATATTTTTATGTTAACAGAAGTATTATGCGCTCGTGTTAAGTGACGTATTCATACATGGAATGATTTTTCAAAGATTTGATTTAAAAAGTGCGTGGAGATGCTGCGAATATAGGGACAACCCAATTCCGTGAAAAAAATTTCACGACCAGTTGTATTTCTAATACTTTAGCCCAGATACGCTTTCTCGATTGGATGATTTACATGTTACGGGTCTTCGGTGCCTGCTCACGAACCACAGACGCACACTACAGGAGAAACTTAATTTTGATTGGCCAGCCAAGTAAGAAAGCGTGTCCTAAGAAAGACACACGACCAGTAAGCAAAATAAAACTTCTAGTATTCCCGTAGGGTGTTGAAATCTAACATCCGTGGAAATCTTCCCGTGAAATTCGGGTGTCCTTACGAATAGACTTTACTGCATTATTTTACAAAAGTCTGTGACATCTAGCCGACAGGTTATTGAACTCGCGTACTTTTCCGGTCTCTAATAATAAATGAGATCCCAGTGATTGCATTACCGCATTTTTTTCTGTCGATAATTTGCAGTCCAATTTCACTTGCTTGCAACAACTCCCACTGTTTTAGTTTCAGTGTGGCTCCCAGGTGTTCAGCTCAGACTTCAGGGTGGTCTGGGCGAACAAGGATCGGCGTTGAGAAGAAAAGGAAAAGAAAGAGGAGAAAAATAAGGGAAACAAGAAGCATCTACTTCCCCTTTATTAACAAGACTCAGGCCACTTAGGGGTGAGGTTGTGTGAGGAGGGGGTGGGGGTGGATACCCCTCGACAATTCGGGGTGGTTGGAGTTGGAAATGTTACAAGAGATACGTAGGGACCCCCCGAACTGGCCGAAATTGCCGAGCGCGCAGAGGAAATAATGGGGCCGTTTTCACATCGCCACCTTTTGTTAACAAAATGGTTACGTGACCGATTTTGTTTGCAAAAATGATTACGCATTTTTGTAATTAGAGTTTTACGTTCGGTAATGCTCGAAATTTATCAATTACCAACTGAATGTTACAAAATTTGTAGGTATGCCAACTTGAAATGTTTAATACGCATACAACTGAAGTTATTGTAATAGACAAGTAATTTTTATTCGTAATAAATTTTACACAAAATCATTCTCTGACATATTAACTAACTACTAATTTTTTTTGTCACATAATTACTCTGCAGCGATAATTTTTCTTAATTATTTCATTTTCCCGATGTTAAAACAGTGTTCTAGAATTTTTTTTTTTTATGAAGAAACAGACTAATTTTAACAACACGGGGACTTTCAAATTTAACATTACGATATTAAGTTTATCTTGGATCAGCTGAATCATGTAAAATTATAGTAGCATTATATACTGAAAACATGTTCCAAGTAAAGCATTAAAAAAAAATTAATTTAAACTAATAGGAATACGACATCTAGTGTCACATATCTAATCAAATTTTCAACGTTGTCGTTTTGGTGTTTGGATGGTAGCATAATTTACGACCATATTTGTTCCGTTCGTGATCTAAATCAGGCTTCGAGGCAGGTGTTGGTAAACAAACTGGACGCAGCTGATAGTTTGAATGTATTTGAGTAATTTCAGCGTGGCGCATATTAATCATTTAATTAAATTTAGTAAAATATTAGTATTTTTTTAAAATTCGTTCACAATAATTAACGCTTAGAAAAACTATCGGTGGTTTTTGAAACTAATTTCATAAAAATGTTGAGTAAAACTAATAAATTTGATTTAAAAAATGTAAATTTGCCTACTGTAGATTTTAACGCTATAGATGCGTTGATGATTAATACAGCTATTTACATTAAATATGAGGAACAGTAGACCTCTGATTATAGGTGAAGTATCTTCTTTTCGGACGCCAAAATTTCAGCCTGCCTTAAATTACATTTTTTCAGCGAAGCTCGTACGGGAAAAGGGGACCTATTCTGATTGGCTGTTCAGCTTTCTGTTTTGTCTGCTCGACATTATCATAGCACGTGTGGTAAAGCAAATAGGGGTGCTATATAGACCTTGATCAGCAACCCCTCTTCCTTTTCGCCAAAATTTTGTTCGAAATCTTGTAAAAATTATTTTTCAGCCACGGTAACATTAAATTAGTTCCTCGGCCAAAATCGTGGTCATGACACATTCTGCAATTGCTTTTTATAAAAAAAATTAGATGTTTATTAGACTCTAAATTTATGTTTGCCAGAAGCATCACTGACTGTCTTCTTGACCGCTCTCTAGGTAACTAAATACATGCGCCCTTGCTGTAGGAACATTTTCTTTAGAAAAGCGGTCCAGGGAAAGTATACAATCTTTAATAAGACTACTTACTTTTAGGTTAATTTGGCTATGGTCATGGTAATAAAAGTAATAATACACAGTTATTAATTATATTTATATCATACTAAAGGCGCAGGGGCTCTTGTTTAACACGTATTATTCGAAATCAGGCACAAGTGACGGTTTCATCGAAAACTTTAAAATAAGGACGTTTATAAAGTTTGCGAAGAGATAACGGAGAACGCATTTAATGAAAGAGATAATACACGAACCAAACAATTCTTTGATTAGTGCCCTAAGGAATGACGACCCCGACCGAACACAGAAGAGGGGCAAGCGGCCTAAATCGCTACTGGCGCATGACGTAGGCCACCATGGTAATTTGGCCCCCACACACCCCCGTATGGAACACCTGTAATGCCTGCACGCGCTAATACACACAAACACACGCCGTCCAGTACACCGCGACCCAGTGTAGACTCCACACTACATCCACACTGCATTACTCCACAACACAACACCCTGCGCAGCACTGTGCGCGCGCCCACAGTCATAAGCCGTGTATACATGCACTGAACCGTCAGTGGCTGAGTGGAGGTCGACTGCGGTGTCGCATTGCAAGTACTCTGCTCCAAGAGACTGCAACTTTTCCTGAAGCCTCCAAAGACNGTATCGCCTACTGGTGATCACTCCTTGGTACTGCGAAGGTGCTCTCTGGTGCACTGCTATATACCTGCTCCCGTGGCAGGCTGTCCGTTTAGGGAGAGTATCCAACCCGTTTTCTTTCTCTCTCCTCTCATTTGTTTCAGGTGTCTACAGGAGACACTGGAGGGGGCATGCCGAATTGCTTATTTCCCCCTCCACCAGGAGTGTGGTACCTCCGACACCACTGGGAGGCCGCGGTGGCTGAACTGTTAGACTACTCACCGGGTTCAATTCCCGGCCGCGTCACTTCCGTATTTTCGCAAGTTGGAATCGGGCCGAACGATGTCGCTGGTCGACGGGTTTTCTCGGAGATCTCCCGTTAACCCCCGCCCTTGCATTCCGGCGCTGCTCCATTGTCACCTCATTTCACCCTCGTCGGCTCCCAAGACCTCGTTGTTAAGAACCGCCCAAATCGCTCAACTCAACTCAACTCCGACACCCCTGTTTTCAAACAAATAATGCCAGCGCAGCCATGGAATTGAAAGTCACCCTACCCATCCTTCTCTACTAGTGATTGAAACAACCTTTCCNAATAATGCCAGCGCAGCCATGGAATTGAAAGTCACCCTACCCATCCTTCTCTACTAGTGATTGAAACAACCTTTCCATGAAGACTATTCATTCCCATCTTCTGTTATAGTAGAAATCTTCTTGTATTGCATGCCATTTTGTAATTATTTTCTGTCGAGGGGTTTCTGCGGTGTCTAAGTCTCCCCTTGTTGTAGTTTGTATTAAGTTAGATTTGGAGATAACCATGACCCCATTCACAGCCACGTTTACCAAACCCCATGTAGTTAGAATTTTTCCTACATGCCTAGGCGTGTGGGGATCTGCTCTGAGACANCAGCCACGTTTACCAAACCCCATGTAGTTAGAATTTTTCCTACATGCCTAGGCGTGTGGGGATCTGCTCTGAGACACATTTAGGTCCCATATTTATCTAGGACCTCCGACTCTCCTCTTGGTTATAAGTAGGACCATGCATTTTTTGCGAAAATCTTTATGCTCATGCTATACTTCAACATGCTACGGCCGTTCGTTATTGGCCACGCGTTTACGTGAGAATGCATGTTCTTATTTGACTGGGCCAATCAGAATACAGTACTCCGATACCGAACGTCCATGGTTCGTGGGCAGACACTTGAGGCCCATGAAATTTAAAATCATCCAACCACGAAAGTGCGTGTGGACTAAAGTGTTTTGGAGTACAACTGGTCTTGAAATTTTTTCGTGGAAAACATCGTGCCCTTAGTAATAAGACAGGCTAGAAAAGAAAATCACATGCACGATCGTGTACTCAGTAACCGGACAGGTTGACGTTTTGAAGTCTGTACACATTTAAGACAATCTAGACACTATGGGGCTCATGGGGTATATGTCTGTTCCGAGACGTAATTAATTATGAACCAAAGTTGATATCGATATCTCTGTACTTAATTACATCTCGCAGCATAAATACACGGTGTCTTATGAACCCCGTAGTGTCATTTACGAATACTAAATCAAAATTTAGATACCTTCAGCGGTTCGGAAGATATTTGGGGAGAACATCTTAGTTGAATAATCCTGTATAAAACGGATATTACCCCATAGCCTTTGTTCAATCAACTATACAAATATTATTTCATTCACAGAAGTTTTTGTTCACGTGATAGCATGTTCTTGTAAGATTAAGTTAAAAAAAAAACGAAACACTGAAACTATGTCTGCATTAATTTCATTCTCCCGAACAGTGACATTTTCATATTGTAAGCTGTTCACGGTTAATTGAGCACTTTTACAATAAACCTTTGAAAAATGTCAGTGCCCCTACCTGCACACACCTTAACGGACAAACTGAGTGGCATGCGCCCTGTAAAGTTGGTAACGACGGAGGGAAAGTAGATCCATGTTTTNACACCTTAACGGACAAACTGAGTGGCATGCGCCCTGTAAAGTTGGTAACGACGGAGGGAAAGTAGATCCATGTTTTAACCTTGAATTAAATGCTAGATAAAAATTTGAGATTACTTAAATGATTTATTTTGCTTTATTTTTTTATGTATTCAAGTGTAAGAGTTAGCAAATATCTAAGACATTTTTTTTCTAACAGTTTCACAGTTTCGCTTGACCGACGCACGAATAAAGCGATCAGGCCCATAGTAATGTTGATTTTACACGTGGTGGAAGGATACACGATGACCGTACAATATCTTAAGCAGGGGTTTCGGAAGAGCTCAGTTTACCGTGAATCTCCGATATCGTTGGTTAAGCTACCATTGGAAACAGTCGTCAACCCTTCCAGTCACAGTGTCTTATGCGCGCGTATATAAGACGTTGCACAGGAGGACATATTTAATTAAGTATACTGTACACAGCAGCAAACAGACAAATAAGAGAAGCCCCTCACGTGCGCAAGATATAATTTGTTGTTAATACTATCTTCCGTAGCCTCACAACAACTGCTGTCCACATCAAACATAAGGTTACCATATTCTGAAATCCTAAAATGAGGGCACTCCCTACGACACCAACCGATTCGTTCTTTTGACTGTTGACTGAATGAAAGATAACGTCACGCGTGAAATGAAAGTCATTTATTTACCTTTTGATACATTTTAATTCAGTGAATTGAATGGAATGCCCTACAATAATTAAATTAAATTCTAGATGAAAATTTTTATGGAATGAATTCAATCTACGTGCAGCATTATAAAAAANAATGGAATGAATTCAATCTACGTGCAGCATTATAAAAAAAAAAAACAGCTCTAATATTGAAAATATTTTAGCCCTCTTTTGTTATTTATAGCGAACTCTTTCGGGACGANAAAAAAAAAAAACAGCTCTAATATTGAAAATATTTTAGCCCTCTTTTGTTATTTATAGCGAACTCTTTCGGGACGAAAAAATGGTTTCGGAGATCGATAGTAAACGATATATGCGATTTATCTCGACACTCGATTNGAACTCTTTCGGGACGAAAAAATGGTTTCGGAGATCGATAGTAAACGATATATGCGATTTATCTCGACACTCGATTGGTATTCCCAAAAAGCGAGTAATTGTGTTTTGAATTCAATTCTAGGTGTCACCAACAGAGAAAGGTAATTGGGAAAACCTTAAAATGCGAACAAAAAGAGGAGCCAGTAAAAATGTATGCGGACAGTAACTTTAATACCTAAAATGCGGATGCATGACAATAATCACACGCGGACATATTTCTATTGGTACCGACAAATGACAGGGCGTTATACTGATAAATATAAAAGTTCTAAACAAACATGTTAGTTTCGACGCTTAAAATTATATATCTATCGGTGTCCGGGAAAAGCTAAAGTGTTAAAGGGTGCCGCCTACCTAGAGCTTTTTTGCGCGTTTGACGCTCAGGAGCTTTGAAGTGATAAGGGCGACACTGTGACGTACGCTTGGTGCCCAAACGCTCCTATCCGCAAGGCTCTGAACTGAAGTGCAGTGTACTCGTCGTGCTGCCTGTATCCAAAGGTCTTTAAGCGGTGCTATCGTTTTATCAGTGGAACGTCTCCAGCAAAGTTCAGTGCAGCTCCCTATGACAGTTTTGCATGTCTCCAACCAGTATATTATGAGATAAAGCAGTGCGAAAAAAAAGGTTTTTAAGCTATGTTGAAGGGCTCGGGAATAGTATTTATAATAGGCGTGATTCGTCTCTCGTCTGAAGTGTGTTTTCTTTTCGTACATCTGTAAAATGGCAACACGTTAAGTGGTTTCAATAAAAAAAGCGCGGATTCCAGNAAGTGTGTTTTCTTTTCGTACATCTGTAAAATGGCAACACGTTAAGTGGTTTCAATAAAAAAAGCGCGGATTCCAGACACTGCAGTGGAGTAAGGTGGCGCCTGGGCAGGCCGCCGAACGGTGTGCAGAGCTCCAGCAGAAAATGTTTTTATTAAAAAACCGTCCAACGTGTCTAAATGAGGTCTGCTTACAAATTGCATTTAGGAAACGTTACGCGTCCGTATACATTTTTAAGTTCCTCAATTTCTCTATAAAGTATGTTTATGTGATAGTGAAAATGGCTCAAACAGGTGTTTTCGCGGTCGTTTTTAGGTATGAACATTCCGATGAAAAACATTACAATAGGGAATCGGGATGCGCATCAAACCTTTATTTTTATAATTACGTCATAAAACGGTAGGGTATCTACTGAGAGTCTCATAGAGGCGCGTTATCGACGGCAAGACTACGCCAGTTCAGTGTTTTGCGCGTAGAGGCGATGAGAGAATTGATGCGTGTGTCACGGTAGCCCCTAGCGCTCCCGCGCTTTTAGGCCTCAGTCGTGTAAAATTCCTTTATCACAGGCGGCGAGCCAAACTGTGTGTGTGCCGACGAAGTGGACGCGGGATGAGAGTGCACGCCCGTTGGATGCTGTGGTGGGTGTGACCTGGCATTCGTCCACCCGCGCGCGCGGTGCCAGCCAGCCACGTCGTGTGGTTGCAGTCGTGCTCTCTGGCTCCCTTCAGCTCGCGCCTACTGCAGGGGCCGCAGTGGCGCAGTGGTCAGATTACTCGCCTCCCGCCCGGGCGAACCGGGCACGACTCCCGGCGAGTTCGCTCCCGGACTTTCACATGTGGGAATCGTGCCGGACGGTGCCGCTGGTCAGCGGGTTTTCTCGGGGATATCCCGTCCCCCCATTCCAGCCATTGAATTCCGGCGCTGCTCCGTACTCACCTCGCTTCGACCTCATCGGCCCTGAAGACCTCTCCACTCGTGCCAACTGTGGTTACACTCCGACGATAATATACGGATGTAGGAAACGCCTCTGTACCCACAACGCGAACAGAGTTCCACGCCGGCTGGCCTTCAACATTCTATGTTTACGCCTGCAGTTTTTTGATTTGGGTTATCGACAGAAACCAGGAAATTGCGTGGATTAATTTCGCAACAAGCTATACTCCGCCCANACAGAAACCAGGAAATTCCGTGGATTAATTTCGCAACAAGCTATACTCCGCCCATACTTTGCGTATTCAAGTCTTAAGTCAGTCCTTGATCGGCTGATTGGCTCAAATAAATAATGCGTCAATTATAAAAGAAACTCTAAAGCACTGTTTAAAAAAAATCGCAAAATTAAGAAAATGTATCGCAGTAAAAATAATTATCCAGAAATCCTCGTAAAACTATGGACACATAATTGTTTTGTTATGAATGGGGATTCAAAAATGAGTCTAAAAGCCAGTTGTTCATAACTCTTATCACTGTGCTATTACATCCCATTACAACTTGAATGTTTTATATATTAGGTTAGGTAATATGCAATGTAATAGTTCAGAAAAAGTAACAGATTATCATTACTTTACAATTCTAAAAGTTTATGCCTCTTTAATTAATATATGCGAGTCCATAGTGTTACATGTTGCTCTGCATCGCTTCCCTTCACCCCGTCTCCCGTGAGCGAGTGAAGGAGGGTGTGAATGTTAGGGGCAGTGATGGGGGCAGTGATATTTCGCGAAAATATTTCGAGACAAGATACAGTCCAAAGCACTGTAGGGTCGTCCAGCTTCTTTCATTGGCTAAACAAAATGTTCTGGCCCGTGTTAACCGTTTGCGCACGGATCACGAAGGTTCAGTGTCGGAGTTACTTAGTCCTGAGTGGCTTGGTCGAAGGCGGACACG
This sequence comes from Clitarchus hookeri, assembly GCA_002778355.1. Lineage (NCBI taxonomy): Eukaryota > Metazoa > Arthropoda > Insecta > Phasmatodea > Phasmatidae > Clitarchus > Clitarchus hookeri. The sequence goes on from NQII01007561.1 coordinate 55,922, forward strand.
GCACCAGCAGCCAATGGAGGTATAACAATCGCTGAGGGGTATATTTAGTATTGAAGTCCACTGCGTGCTCAGATTTTTACGCGAATTGTCACTGGCCCTACCTATATACTATTCGCGGTTTCCCCACACTTTTTTAATCAAACCTTTGAAAAATACACCCCATGGACGGTGTTCAGTTGCTTCCTAAATATGTCATGTTATCACAAGCGTGTTGTACTTGTGTTTAAATTAAAATACCTTACTTTTGGTTAAATTGAACTTTTACTTATTCTGTATCTATAAATGCAATATCTAATTCATAAATAACATGGATAAAGGTAGAGAGAAAATACATATATTGGTAATACCTAGTAAGAAATAGTTGTATATAAAATATTATTGAACTGAGTGCGTACGAATGCGGTACGTTGGTCCTCTGGTGCAATTTTCTGAGCTTTGTTTGCATTAGGCGGAGGAATATCCTGGAAGTAGAACTTTAGCAGGGCTTCAGAAAAGTTGGCAGTAGCCGTGAGTAGACTATAACGCGAGAAGCGGGAGGTGATTTACAAATGCGAGCCGCCGCGTGTGCGTGATAAGCGAACGGAGAACCAATGAATTCGTGAACTAATCAGTGATCTGCCAATATTGATTCTTGCTACACCGGTCACGCTTACTGTACGGTACAACAGTACAACTTTCATCACTGGCTTGATGTCGGTCAATTAAGTGGAAAACTGATTGTGTACCAGTTTAGGTGTCTTTGAAACGCAAGGTGATATAAAATTCACCGTGAACATTTAAGTAATTGTCGGAGACTCGCAAATTTTGCGGTCCATTTAGTGCCAGACTAGATTTAAGAAGACGGTTAACTTGTGCTGCGTTTGCTATTGAACGGCAACATTTTCTACACGCCCTGCGAGGCTCTGAACCAATAAAAACAGGTGGGAATAAATTGTATGAATCGCTTAAAATGCAGTCCAAAAGGGAAAAAAAAGGGTAAAATGTAAAGAAAAGACTTCTCATTGAGGCAGAAAGCAATGAACAAACGTAAATGTCACAGGAGTTAGTGAAATATTGCTAACTGCCAGAAGAATTCGCGAAATTTGCAGTTCTCTAGTTAATTTATCAAAACAATTATTTCTCATTCGAAAACCTGATTGTTGTAAAACTACTAATCTTTTAAATATATCGAAATTCGATGTTAATAAAAAATTGTTCTATTATTTTTAGCTTACATTTTATATTTTGGCATAAAATTGCCGCCTACTAAAATTTGCCGTCTTGGACAAATTACAATTTTTCCTAGGCCAGTGAGTAAGTGAAGAGATTTGGGCAGCTCTTAACAACGAGGTCTAGAGAGCCGATGAGGGTGATTGAGGTGAGTATGAAGCAGCGCCGGAATGAAAGGGCGTGGAAACGGGAGATCCCTGAGGAAACCCGCCGACCAGCGGCATCTTCCAGCATGATTCCCACATGCTAAAATACCGGAGTGACCCGGACGGGGATTGAACCCGCCTTGGTGGGAGGCGAACGGGTCAACCGCTCAACCACTGCAACCCCCTTTTTCATACGCCTAAATACATCCTTGTATTCAAGCAAATGAGGATAATTTCGTCTTTAATTAATATCGCCAGTCTCCCATACATATTGAAGAATTTTAAATTTCGCGCGTTGTCGCCTAGTAAAACAAACTTACGTCAAGAACTCGTGACGGGCTATAAAACAGATCGCAGAAATGTTTCACCCGCTAACACGGAAATACACGCGTGGTTCAGTAAACCACAATGTTGGCTGAACGTCAGCGCCATGCAGTTCACACACACACACACACACACACAAAGATGCACGAGTGGCGCTGTTAACGTTCCAAATCCATCACCATCAATATTTAGAGGGGTGGGGGTGTTTTCGTTACGCAGCTACACGCATCGTGTTACCCCGCGGGGATTATTACGTGATTTGTTTACAGAGATGGCGCTTGTTCGAAAATTAACGCACCGGTGGATAATATACCAACTCCACTGAAGTAACTGCGGGCTGTATCGTTTGACAGACAAAATAATTCGAATTTGCAGGTATCGGTTTTCACGCAAGCATCTGCACTGTTAACTCATTCGGACCTGGTAGATTTTTATTTTTGGTCGGTACACTGTAACGTTCTACGCCCTGTGGGTAACTGATTAGTAAACCGAGCTACTACTCTAGGTTATTAATTGGATCAAATCAGTATCGCTAAACACAAAGGACACAGCTCATGAGTACAGACCTGAAAAATTCGCGGATTCATTTCGGGACAAGCTATAATTCGAAACACGTGTGTCTATAAAACTTCAGCCATTGGACCACACGGTGTTTGACACCTCCTGGAGAAGGCTGGTCCGATCATCGCCTTCTACTGTGACAGCAGACAACCAATGTGCGATTGATATCGGCGTATTTGTACATAAGACTGGAGAGTCTAGCCTGCAGGTCATTGAACTCGCGATTTTTTCTGGTCTCTACTCATGAGTTCATTCGCGAGTTCCGTTGAACGACACAACACGCTCATCCTTCTCCGCAAAGTTCCTGCTGCAGATTTTCAGCAAAAATCAAACTGATTTGACGTATGGGGGCTGACACCTAGCCCAAATGTGCAGACGGTAAATTCCGGTTTATTCTGTGTGAGAGATATAACCTCACTTCTCATTATCTTTTATTAAAAGACGATACGATAAGACCAGCCTTTCAGTCCGTCGTTGACGATACCTCTATGGAAACGACAGCCGGTCATTAACAGAATCAGGGCTCGGTAATGAATTATGAAGTCGTTTCTCTGTAAAATGAAATGCACTGTGGAAGTAGTTTTTGAAATATTTCTGAACAGGTTTACTGCGCCACAGAACACTAAAAAATAATGCCCAGTGTCATAACATAACTAGGGACACCCGAATTTCGCGAAAAGATTTCCGTGCATGTTAGATTTCAATACCCTATGAGTATATCAGCAGCTTTCTTTTCATTATTGGGTCGTGTGTGTTTGCGAGAAAAAAATGGTCTTACTTGGCTGGCCGATCAAAGCAAGATTACTCCTGTAATGTGCGTCTGTGATTCGCGAGCAGACACCTAAGTCACGTAGCACGTAAATTATCCAATCAAGAAAGTATGAGCTAAAGTGTTGTGAAATACAACTAGTCGTCAAAAAAAATTTTTTCGCGAAAATCTGGTGGTCCGCAGTCATAACCACTTTGCATTTGCAAGTTATTCTTAAACTATTCGGTCCACGTGTCTATGATCAAGGACATGTTGCACGTGCAGGGTATTTATGGTTGGAAATGTACACAGCAAGGAATCAGTGGCTAGTGAGTGAGTGAAGTGAGTGAAGAGATTCGGGCGGCTCTTAACAGCGAGGTCTTGAGAGCCGATAAGGGCGATTGAGGTGAGTATGTAACAGCGCCGGAATGAAAGGGCGGGTGAAACGGGATATTCTCAGAAAAAAAAACCCGCTGACCAGTGGCATCGTCCAGCACGATTTCCACATGCGAAAATCCGGGAGTGGCCCGGCCGGTGATTGAACCCAATTCGCCTTGGTGGGAGAAGGGCAGGCTAACCGCTTAGCCACCGTGGCCCCATCAGTGGCTAGTGTTTTAAGCGTCTTCCTTGTGAGAAATCTCTGGTTTGTTGAAGTTTCTGCACCTCTTATTTGTGAATAGTTAATACTGGTATCAGCGAACACGCGGTACGTTGTTTATGGTTGCGGGAATTACGATCGACACGTATACTGCGCACATAAAACATTTTTACTACTGCAACACTTGATATCGTAAACGAATTAGGAACTAGTTAAAGATTTATTTTTCCTAGTGTTATTTAAAATGCCAGCATGTTTTTTGTACAACAAATTTAACACCCAGTTGTTAACTATAAGTTATTTCGGTACACCCCAAAAGTTAGAACAGCCAGAAATATATGTATAATATCACTATGAAAGTAAACACCGTTAAATTCTCTCTTTCAGTCACACTGTCCTATATATGGGCTGTGAGCAGGAAATGGATATTAGTATAATATTCACAGTTCACAACAGATAACAGCGCAAAAAAAAAATGGTAATTCCTCGCGTGATAAACAATTCCTTTTTGAGGCTACAGGATGTTTCGNTGGTAATTCCTCGCGTGATAAACAATTCCTTTTTGAGGCTACAGGATGTTTCGCAACTTATGTCACAGACTTTGGGGAGTGATTAGTCATGGAAAAACAGGTTAGAAAAGTCGAAAGACAGTTTGCCCTTACCGAGTCGTTAAGGAGATACACCTTCAAACGNTCATGGAAAAACAGGTTAGAAAAGTCGAAAGACAGTTTGCCCTTACCGAGTCGTTAAGGAGATACACCTTCAAACGTGCAGCGCGCATGAATCGGTTGAATGGTTACCAGTCAGGCAACCTGCAGAGCGTGGTGATCAATACGACTGCGTACAGCACACTACCCATCAACTATGAAACATGACCAGCGCACATGGCCGTATTCTATGGCCAGCGCGTTCGCCTGACCTCAATCCTTCGGACTTATTTTTATGTTGCCACATAAAAACTGTGGCGTGTGGAACACCCGTTGAATGCGAAACGTACCTTACACTGCGATTTGTCACAGCCTGCAGCAACAGTGCCTGGAACACACCAAGGGAAGTTGGGAAGGGCGCTACAGTCCATGCTCCGGCGGTGTCATGTCAGAGCTCTGTGCGTGTTGGTGGCCGTCAGTTTGAATGTTTACTGCAACGCAACCACTCTAGAGGTACTTAACTGCTATGCGTTCTTCTCATCATTTGAATATCACATTCCAATAAGTAAAGCAAGGACAAAATTCTCTCAACTTTTCTACCTGTTTTTCCATGCCTAATCACCTCCGAAGTCTGTAACATAAGTCACAAAACATCCTGTACATTCCGTAATATCACAAAGAGCTGTTGGCAATAACTAGAGACCCGGGAATTTAACGGGCTTCATTTGAGAACAAGTTATACTTCAACCGCATTTACATTTGACATTCTGTCTCAATTCGATCACAGTTTGTAAGACACGCCCTGAACGAATTTGAACCAACAACTGACCTGCAAGAAAACAACGACCGAATACCAACCATTCTACCTGGTCTACGATAAAACTTGTGACATCAGCCAATGAACAACTAAGTGAGGCTATAGTAGACAGCGTCTAGCTTGTTGCCAAATGAATCCGCGAAAATTACAGGTCCCTACCAATAACGTGAAGTAAAATACATTTTTATTGGTCCCGGCATGTGCGAAATGGCGCAGCGGTTTTTTTTAATGTGGGTGCGATCATTCTCTGATTGGCTGCGTGAGTCTCTGGGAACGGGCCTTGTGTTTTACTGGCTACTGCATTTTGTGAAAGGTTCCCTATTTACTGGGCTGCTGGCTGGTAGTTAAGTTAAGCAGACATTGGCGAACGGTGTTCCAACATGACACTGGCCAGTGACGCCATTTTGCTGGCGTGTGCCGTTGGAGTTCGCAGAATAGGCGGCTGCTTCACCTCTGTATTCTTAAGTACTCTGTGACTGGACATTACACAAGTACAACATTTGTTCGTAGTAACACTTAAAATAACATAATTTTCTGTAGCTGCAAGTGTTAATAAAAAATATTACTAGCTCGATTTCCGTTTCGGCTTGTCTTCCATAAGTCATTTTGCCGTCTCCTCTCCGTATGTAGGGTTAGTTACCGCGGGTAGAAGCGAGAGATGAGGACGACCTCCGTAAGTTGATTACATGCATCCGCCTCCGAGAACCTTCATCCTCATTTCCAAGTTCAGTCGTAGAGTTCAAGCGAGCACTGTGGAACTTGGTGCTATTACCCTACCCTAACTTCCCGGTGTAAGATAAATTTGATCCCGATCCCGAACATTACTTCGGAGTTTATACACTAATACTGTCGTACTTGAAATTTCCGTCTGAGTTCCCAGTTAGCATGTTTTCGTCCCCAACAAGAATTCAGTTATAGTCCATTCGTGGTATCTTCACACATTTTGAATCACACATTTGAAAAATCACCCCATGTATGACACCTGTTTGGTTGTTCCCTGAATACGCCTTGTGGACTATCACGGGCGTTTATACTTCCCTTTATATAAAATTATCTTGTTTTTTTATTAAATTGAACTTATATTTTGCCTTTAAATTATAATATTTCATGTATATGGATTACGAATAAAAACAGTGAGAAAATATGGATGTTTGTAGAGCCTAGGAAGAAATTTTTCTCATGCCAAATATCATTAAAATGAGTGCGCATGAATGCGGTGCGTTGTTCCTTTGGTGTAATTGTCTAGACTTGGTTAAGCTTTGCTTGCATGAGGCGGAGGAATATCCTGAAAGTAGGACTTTAACAGGGCTTCAGAAAAGTTTGAAGTAACCGTGAACGGATTATAGGAATATATCCATAGTCGGATATGTGTAATTCCGGCCTGAGCATCCCCTGTCTCCAATGTGTTTACGAATAGTGTTTCACTGAAAAAATACTAATTTGTGGCGGCCACAATGTGTTTTGTTGTTATTCACCCTGCGAATTTTTTTTTGTGGTGAACAGAACATTTTTCGTAACAACCACAAATAAATTATTTTTAGTGGCCACAGAAGTTTAGTGGTAACAACTAAAAATGTTGTGTTCTCCAAAAAAAAATTGGTAGTTTGAATACCAACAAAAAAAACGGTGGCCGCCACTATATAAATATAAATATATATATAGTGGCCGCCACTATATAAATATGAATATAAATATATATACATATATATATATATATCGTGTCACTAAAAATCACCGGCGAACTCCAACAGGTCATCCCTGACGAAAATATAAGACGAAAGCGTATGTACCACTTTTACTTAAACTGATTATTATGGGAACAATGCGCCCTCGAAAATTGTTTTGAAATTATTTTCATTACAAATATCAGAAACTACTTGAGATTAAGCAACAAATCTGTGAACAGTGTTTTGTAGAACGGAGATCTTGCACATGTGAAAATACGGTTGGTAATATCATCCTCCTTCATTAGGAAAATAGGGGTGCTGATTGGCAACAAAACACATTATGGCAACCCCTATTGTAATAATCACTTTAAGGAAAAGGCCCTGCCCTACTTATCAGGCTTGGTCACCGAGTAAAGTTTTGTTATATTAAAATATATTTAAAAAACGGCCGCCCACGCCGTTTTTCCGAAAGCTGGCACCTAAAAGCTAAATAATTATACATTATGGTCACGTCATATTCACATAATTGTGTGGTCGTAATACAACAGTCAGTGTACAGAAATATCTGTAATTACGCTGGCAAACTTTATGTGGTGGTTTTTCACATTAATTAAATATTGGATTTTTTATGCATGCATATTAGTTTACATATATGTACGTATATGTGTATACTTAAACTACGTATCTTATATGAGAGAACGCTTCTCTAAATTTATTCGTGAAATTACGAACCAGCCTGTGTATTTGCTATAGTAAAGTAAAAAATTTGTTACGATTTAATATTGCACATTAAACCATTTCTGGTACTTCACACTGTGTTCTGTTTGCCTCTACGCCTATATTTGTGGAAACTACTACTACCAAATGCATTTAATAATTATGTTTCCATATAAATTACGTAATGACTCACAAGGCAAGCGTTCACGAATGCTCTTGACAGTTTGCCTGAATGTAATTGTAATTATTGTAACATTTTTAATAATAATAACTATAAAATTATTACAGTTGACGAGATATATTTGACTGTGCAAATAAAGTTTTATCTCGACGCAGTCAACCCGGCAATCTATTGGCTGACAGCCAGCCAATAAAGGACGTTGCACGATACAATTAGCATGTTCGATGAAGGCTATTTTGAATCATTAGGACATTGGCAACATAACTGGAGCTCCTGCAATGGCAGATACAGGCGACTCGCTTGCAGGCAGTTTTCATTGCTAGTAAATGTGTACGTACGANCTGGAGCTCCTGCAATGGCAGATACAGGCGACTCGCTTGCAGGCAGTTTTCATTGCTAGTAAATGTGTACGTACGAATCGCAATATGTTAAAAAAAAAAATCCCTTAAAAGCGATTTTGAAATGTTACGTTCGTGTGCACCGGTTCCCGCACAGTTATCCGACTGTAGTTGGTGATCCAGTAAGGTTACCAGTGCATTTGCAACGAGCATATCTGGAATCAGAGCAATTATTTTTTAAAGCATTTACGATTTTCAAAAACCGCAATATGCGTATTTACAAATCGTAAATTAATGCTCGTAATCCTGCGGATTTGGGGAAAGCCGCCGGACTCGGGTCAGCTTGTGCCAGCTGGACGTATAAACGGATATACAACCCGGACCATAAAACACCCAGGGATAGCAGCCATCAGCAGCACGCAAGCGAAAATGATCGCAAATTGCCTGTATGAAGTGCGGGGGGCGGGGTGGGGGTTAATATCCGTATCAGTGCGACAAGCGCGCGAAACAACATTCAAGCCAATAACAGACGCGTAAATGACTGTAATTGATGGGTTCGAAGGTTGTTTTTTTTTTTTTTTTTTTTGCGAGGCCGCGAATGTGTGCGTTGAATGTGCTTTTACGTCGACCGACAGCTCATTACCTCACAATTAAATTCGAGGGAAAATTTAATTCGATATTCCTTTTTATTTGAACGTGTTAAAAAAATTCTGATTCCTAAAACTTGATCAGCGAAAAATAATTCCATTAATTGTGGTTTAGAAATAAAAAGTGGCATTTTTACATTTTTATTAGAGTTTATTGACGGTCTTTCCTTTCTACCTTTCGGCTAATGTGTATTTGGAAAGGGATAAAAACTATTTGTTGTTATTAAAAAAAGTACAGACCTTGCTTGGTTCTGTCATTTAAAATCCAATGGTTCTGTGGTAACGTGCCTGACTTGCATTCTGAAGGTCGCGGGCTCTATTCTAGCAAAATGCGCCAGGAATGGCAGACTGCACTCTTTCGGCCACGTTACTGATTTACACCGATGCATAAGAGGGAGATATAAGTTGTTTCGAATACTGTCAAAGAAATAGAACGTCACCTACGCGTAGGACCCAAAAAAAATCGCGAATAATTTTCGGGTAAAGACAAATAAACTTTAGCACGTTGAGGAGCATGAACGAGTCCAGCTAGGACAATTATGGTGTGACGAATCACTTTTCGTTTGAAATAAACGATAGCATAGATATGCTTCCTTTGGTAGAGAAGTATTTATATAGTATGTAGACCCTAAAACTAACAAATCATAACTACAAATCGGCTCGGCTTCGCCCGGGAACAATTGGGAAAAGACAATTGATTTATGTGAAAACAGAATTATAAAATTATACTATGTTGGCCTATGTGTTTAACTGATTACGGCAACCCAAAAGGAAGGAAATTTTTTTTACCCGATAGCCAAAAAATAGGGTAATGTTTTTGGAGTGTAACTGGTCAACTATCGCGTAGTTACCACATTTCCGCTTTCCAGCGCCGATGTATGAAAATCAAAACGTGAGCTTCATCAAGTTGTGGCTTTAGAAAAACGTGTACCTAGGTACTACTTTTTGCGCTTGGCTGAGCGATCTTAATCTATCACCAAAGTAAAGCAACGTTCCCAGCGGCACACAATTGGATAGGTGACCGTTAAGTGGCATAACATATGAGCGCTTCCGGGCTTCGTAGGACACGTTAAATATTCGGTCCCGGTTGTTATCGATTGATAGCATTCGTTAAGCCATGTCAGAGGTCCTTGGGCGGCCTGATAAACTGTGGCACCAGAGGGAAAACATATTTCGGTCACGTTCCCAGCCGTTGCAGAATTACGTTTTGTTGTTTGTCCACAGGAACCGTACATTTTTCCGAGATAAAAAGTATCCTATGTCCTATTCCAAGGCCTAAAGTACCTACATACCAAATTTCATCAAAATCCTTTCAGCCGTTATGGAGCTGAGTGGTAACAAACATACACAGAAAGAGAGAGAGAGAGAGAGAGAGAGAGAGACTTTCACATTTATAATATTAGTAAGATAATTGCAATTTTTGTAAACAAAAAATTTAAATCTTTTTTCAGTTATAGACATCTATATGTTACTGAGAATCGTCTCACACATGGTAAGTCACCGTAATTTTCACTTAATACGGTCAGCTAGCCAATTCATTGGCCAGAAGCGAGCCAATAATGAAACTCATCATGGCAAGCAAGTCCGGTGTTATTTGCATTAGTAAGACGCTGGTATATGCTATTCAAGTTAAAGTGATTACTTTTGAAAGTTGTCTCATTTGGAATAATAGTAAAAAAATATTTTTTATTTTAGCCTTAGACGTCAACTTCCATGTCAGGTGGAATATACACACTGTGTTTATTACTTACATGGCAATATTTATTTAAAAAGGTAGTTGAAGAATAAAAAAATGCCTTAAGGAAAAAGTAACTAGGGCCTCAAAAGTGCTCACTTTACCGTGAACAGCTTATAAGTGAAAATACACGTACTGATAGCGCTGATAGTGCCCCTGTAGTGAGTGTTTAGACAACTCGCTTCTACTTTGATACAACTGGCAGTGAATATGCTCACACTTCAAAGGTTTAAATGCGAACGAACTTCAGTGTTTCCCTACATTTTACCATGGCGTTTTATACTCGTCCTTGAACGACCCTTAGTCAAATACCATACTTTCAAGAAAACAAGGACCGAATGTTTCAGCATCATCGGCTCTCAAGACCCAAATCTCTTCACTCACTCATGCAATTTGTATTGGATTCAATACATTGACGTGTATGTGAACACTTTCTGTATTTTCATTATTGGATGAACAAGGTTTTGACTCGGCTAAGTTGTTTGCAGATCAATCCTGAACGTTCTGCCTTATAGTATCTGAATCCTCATNGAACAAGGTTTTGACTCGGCTAAGTTGTTTGCAGATCAATCCTGAACGTTCTGCCTTATAGTATCTGAATCCTCACTGGTCCAGTAAAAAGGGGTAGTATCTCCATACACGCATGACAGCAAATAAGGAAGGAAAACTGTCGGGCATGTTTAACAGTATGTTGGATCCTAGCAAACAGTGAATTTTCCCCGCGATAAACCACCATCTCTATCAGTAAGTTAAATTCAATTGGTTGAATACGATGCATTTTGGACAGTGTGGAAGGGCCCGTGCACTAGAGAAACCGTCAGGCCATTTCGCTTGTGCACACTTGAGGTATTCGGTGTCACGAGGCAAGCGGTGACTCACGACGCCGCGGGCGAGAGGGCCGGTCGCTCCTGCTTGGTATGCAGGGAGGCGGCCGGCACGAAAACGCGCCCGTGTTGCTGCGCCCAGCGGGGGATTCCGCTCCCGCCGGACGCCGAAACACATGAATATCGATTTGAGGAGGAGCCGGCCTGAGCGCGTCAAGTAGAGCCCGTGGAGGCGAAGCGCGATTGAGGTGACGTGCCTCTCAAAAGGCGGGAAGGCCCCGGTGGTGTGGTGGTTACACTACTCGCCTCCCACCAAGGCGAACCGGGTTAAATCCCCGGTCGGGCCACTCCCCGAATTCTCGCGAGTGGGAATAGAGTCGGACGATGTCGCTGGTCAACGGGTTTTCCCGGGCCGGGATCTCCCGTTTCCCCTCGCCTTACATTCCGGCGCTGCTCCATACTCACCTCGCTTCACACTCATCGGTTCTCAAGACCTCGATGTTAAGAGCCGCCCAAATCTCTTCACTCTTCACTCACTTCATTTTCAAAAGGCAGAAAAGTAAGTTTCTTGACCACTGGCGTCCATTAGTGGAGCGCACTGAAATGGCTGAGGGGAAAACAAATTCGTTAACTTGAAAATAAGCGCAAGTTGCTGGAAGACCAGTAACTACAATGATACACATCCACATTGAAACAGTCGCGTACGTAGACCCATTTTTAGGGGGGGGGAATTCAAATTGGAAGAGTTGAGATATTTTGGCGGCTCTTAACATCGAAGTCTTGGAGAGCCGATGAGGGTTGAAGTGAGATGTGAATGGAGCAGTGCGGGGAAGCGGGAGATCCACTAAAAGACCCGCCAACCAGCGGCTTCATCTGGCACGATTCTCAGTTGCAAAAATCCCGGAGCGAATCCGCCGGGAATCGAACCCGGTTTGTCTAGGTGGGAGGCGAGTATTCTGACCACTGCACCATCGCGGCCCCGATATAAAGTGTATGGGACTTTTTTGGCTTTCCAAATCGACAATATCATACCGTGATAAATATCCAAAAACTTGAATTCTCACAACTTGATCACGCCCTCCCATTATCCACCTCGCGTTCTCTCCTTCATGGAAACGTAAGATAGTTGGTTAACACTGAACTCTACGTGACCATGAATCCGTGTATTAATTGGACAAACATAAGCATCTGGTTCAGGTATCTTGGTTTTCGTTACCATTGTAATTTAAAAGAAAACAAGGGCTTTGAATCGACGCGACTTTTATCATGTGTCTTCTGTACCAGAATGTCGATCTTATATTGTGACTTTTGAAAAAATACACACCAGAGACGGAAAGAGAAAGTATGAACTTTGTATATGGAAGCGAAAATTTGCTTGAATATCATTACTAAGCACAGAACAATTTTCAAATAACAGGCACACGACAAAAGTGTTGTACATCGCTTGGCGGCCTGGATGCATCTACCAATGGCTAAGAGGCTCCAATATTTCAAAAATTCGTTCGGCAACAAGGTGTAGGGTCTACTTGAAGCACTTACTTTTGTTGTTCTATAATGATTATACCGTAGTTCTTTAGTTACGTCTCGTGTTCCTGCGATACAGTAACAAACAGGAAGTAACAGTGTGACCAGTTCGTTAACAACACAGTAAGAAGACACCGCACTGCAGCAGCAACCAATAAACAAATGGTGGTGGCCCGGATATGCAGAAATTTTTACAGTTTATCCCGCTGCCAAATCAATTCGCCAAATACTCGGTGCTCTACCTATGGCAGTAAGAAGTTCGTAATGTTTTATATATCCACCCCTTATTGGAAATCCACTGAAGAATCTTATTCTTTACCGAGATATGAACAATATAGTGGAAAACTTAAGCGCATGTATACATTTTTATTTCTAGAGTATATAGAATGTCCTCAAATATGTGGAAAGTAATCGGGGAGTGGATAGTACACACCAAAACAACACAGGATGTTCCTGTGAACATATGTCCTAGATACGATAGTTTCCTAGTTACAAACCTTCCAACATTGTATCACTCATAATAGTCTATCTTTTACAAGATGTGCCTGTTAATTTAATCAGCTGGAATGGTGTGTGTCCCGTCCCATTGCACTGTTGACAGGCAACTCACGTCGAATGCAATGCGATCGAAACCCCGTATCTCAGTCAACTAGACTACTGAATGTGGTGGCCATTGTTTAGGCAACTCCAGTTCCGGACATAGCAGTGCTTCGTCAGCGAGTGGAACAAGGTTGCCGGCGGTTACGTGCAGATACTGGAGTATTTGAACGTGCCAGTCAATCAATGACACGGCGTGTTCAGACTCGCATTCAACCGCAAGGTGGACATTTTCAATGCATAGTGTAGTATTACCAGGGACACCCGAATTTCGCGAAAAATATTTCTCGACTAGTTGTATTTCCCAACACATTAACTGAGATTCACTTTCGTGATTGGATGATTTAATTGTTACGCATCTTAAGTATCTGCCCACGAATCACAGGCTTCCATTAACGGAGTAACTTAATTCTCACTGGTCGGTCAAGTAAGAAAACGTCTTCTCAGTAAGACATGCGACCAATAGGCAAGCGAAACACTGCTTCGGTATCAGTACACTATTGAAGTCTATCTTGGGCGGAAGTCTTTTCGCGAAATTCGGGTGTCCTACGTATTACTGCTGTTACACGAACATGGATGCAGCTACTCGAACTGGAATGAGGCAGGAAGACTATTACGAATACATTCAGTTCAACATTGNTCTCAAAAGGCGGGAAGGCCCCGGTGGTGTGGTGGTTACACTACTCGCCTCCCACCAAGGCGAACCGGGTTCAATCCCCGGTCGGGCCACTCCCCGGATTCTCGCGAGTGGGAATAGAGTCGGACGATGTCGCTGGTCAACGGGTTTTCCCGGGCCGGGACCTCCCGTTTCCCCTCGCCCTTACATTCCGGCGCTGCTCCATACTCACCTCGCTTCACACTCATCGGTTCTCAAGACCTCGATGTTAAGAGCCGCCCAAATCTCTTCACTCTTCACTCACTTCATTTTCAAAAGGCAGAAAAGTAAGTTTCTTGAGCACTGGCGTCCATTAGTGAAGCGCACCGAAATGGCTGAGGGGAAAACAAATTCGTTAACTTGAAAATAAGCGCAAGTTGCTGGAAGACCAGTAACTACAATTATACACATCCACATTGAAACAGTCACGTACGTAGACCCATTTTTAGGGGGGGGGAATTCAAATTGGAAGAGTTGAGATATTTTGGCGGCTCTTAACATCGAAGTCTTGGAGAGCCGATGAGGGTTGAAGTGAGATGTGAATGGAGTAGTGCGGGGAAGCGGGAGATCCACTAAAAGACTCGCCAACCAGCGGCTTCATCTGGCACGATTCTCAGTTGCAAAAATCCCGGAGCGAACCAGCCGGGAATCGAACCCGGTTTGTCTAGGAGGGAGGCGAGTATTCTGACCACTGCACCATCGCGGCCCCGATATAAAGTGCATGGGACTTTTTTGACTTTCCAAATCGACAATATCATACCGTGATAAATATCCAGCAACTTGAATTCTCACAACTTGATCACGCCCTCCCATTACCCACCTCGCGTTCTATCCTTCATGGAAACGTAAGATAGTTGGTTAACACTGAACTCTACGTGACCATGAATCCGTGTATAAATTGTACAAACATAAGCATCTGGTTCAGGTATCTTGGTTTTCGTTACCATTGTAATTTAAAAGAAAACAAGGGCTTTGTATCGACGCGACTATTATCATTTGTCTTCTGTACCAGAATGCCGATCTTATATTGTAACTTTTTAAAAAAATACACACCAGAGACGGAAAGAGAAAGTATGAACTTTGTATACGGAAGCGAAAATTTGCTTGAATATCATTACTAAGCACAGAACAATTTTCAAATAACAGGCACACGACAAAAGTGTTGTACATCGCTTGGCGGCCTGGATGCATCTACCAATGGCTAAGAGGCTCCAATATTTCAAAAATTCGTTCGGCAACAAGGTGTAGGGTCTACTTGAAGCACTTACTTTTGTTGTTCTATAATGATTATACCGTAGTTCTTTAGTTACGTCTCGTGTTCCTGCGATACAGTAACAAACAGGAAGTAACAGTGTGACCAGTTCGTTAACAACACAGTAAGAAGACACCGCACTGCAGCAGCAACCAATAAACAAATGGTGGTGGCCCGGATATGCAGAAATTTTTACAGTTTATCCCGCTGCCAAATCAATTCGCCAAATACTCGGTGCTCTACCTATGGCAGTAAGAAGTTCGTAATGTTTTATATATCCACCGCTTATTGGAAATTCACTGAAGAATCTTATTCTTTACCGAGATACGAACAATATAGTGGAAAACTTAAGCGCATGTATACATTTTTATTTCTAGAGTATATAGAATGTCCTCGAATATGTGGAAAGTAATCGGGGAAGTGGATAGTACACACCAAAACAACACAGAATGTTCCTGTGAACATATGTCCTAAATACGATAGTTTCCTAGTTACAGACCTTCCAACATTTTATCACTCATAATAGTCAATCTTTTACAAGATGTGCCTGTTAATGTGATCAGCTGGAATGGCGTGTGTCCTGTCCCATTGCACTGTTGACAGGAGACTCACGTCGAATGCAATGCGCTTGAAACCCCGGATCTCAGTCAACTAGACTATTGACTGTGGTGGCCATTGTTTAGGCAACTCCAGTTCCGGACATAGCAGTGCTTCGTCAGCTAGTGGAACAAGGTTGCCAGCAGTTACGTGCAGATACTGGAGTATTTGAAGGCGCCAGTCAATCAATGACACGGCGTGTTCATGCGAGCATTCAGCCGCAAGGTGGACGGACATTTTCAATGCATAATGTAGTATTACTAGGGACACCCGAATTTCGCGAAAAATATTTCACGACTAGTTGTATTTCCTAACACATTCGCTGAGATCCACTTTCGTGATTGGATGAGTTAATTGTTACGCATTACGCATCTTAGGTATCTGCCCACGAATCACAGACTTCCATTAACGGAGTAACTTAATTCTGACTGGTCGGTCAAGTAAGAAAACGTCTTCTCAGTAAGACATGCAACCAACAGGCAAGCTAACACTGCTTCGGTATCAGTACACTATTGAAATCTATCTTGGGCGGAAATATTTTCGCGAAATTCGGGTGTCCTACGTATTACTGCTGGTACACGAACATGGATGCAGCTACTCGAACTGGAATGAGGCAGGAAGACTATTACGAATACATTCAGTTCAACATTGGAAGGTCTGTAACTCGGAAACTATCGACTTTAAGGCGTGTGTTCATAAGGCCATTTTGAGTTTTTTTGGGGTGTACTATCCACTCCCCGATTACCTCCCGACATATTTGGGAACAACCAATACCGTATATCTTGGAGAGAGAAAATGCTCGAAGATGTTTAATTTAAAAGTATTTCATTTCGGTATGAAAATACAAGGACGCAGAGCATGGATTTGTTTGTAATGTTTTTGTGTGTAACAACACGAAGACGTCTTCCAAAGTCGTGGTTTCCCGCTGCACAAACGCAAGACTGCGCGCCTGATAAGTGGCGTGAGCGTTTGATGCGCGTGCCAGGGACACCCTTGCGTCAGCGTCTCGAACGCACAAAATAGCTCCCGTGTAGGCGGGCCGCAATGCAGCCCGGAGACCGCCGCCCATTCCGCTGCGAAGGATACAACGAGCAAGTGCTGCTTGCACAGAGTAGATAACTGCACAGAAAACGAAACGGCGTGGCGGTTCCTTTGATGTGGGCGTGCCCGTTCTCTGATTGGCCACTCCGCGTTGTGAAATATTCCCTAATGGCTGGGCTGCCAGCTGGCGGGTAGGTTGACAGGTGCTGATTGGCGAACGGCGTTCCGACATGCTGCTGGCTGGTGACGCCGTTTTGCTGGCGTGTGTTGCTCGAGTTCGCGGAGAAAGCGACTATTTCACCTCTGTATTCTTAAGTACTCTGTGCTGCCGGTAAACCCACAACGTGCCATAGCGCTGAAATNGTAGGCGGGCCGCAATGCAGCCCGGAGACCGCCGCCCATTCCGCTGCGAAGGATACAACGAGCAAGTGCTGCTTGCACAGAGTAGATAACTGCACAGAAAACGAAACGGCGTGGCGGTTCCTTTGATGTGGGCGTGCCCGTTCTCTGATTGGCCACTCCGCGTTGTGAAATATTCCCTATTGGCTGGGCTGCCAGCTGGCGGGTAGGTTGACAGGTGCTGATTGGCGAACGGCGTTCCGACATGCTGCTGGCTGGTGACGCCGTTTTGCTGGCGTGTGTTGCTCGAGTTCGCGGATAAAGCGACTATTTCACCTCTGTATTCTTAAGTACTCTGTGCTGCCGGTAAACCCACAACGTGCCATAGCACTGAAATGCATCACTTCTCGCCTCAAGTTGTTTATTAGCAAAATTAACATGTTACTGTTTTGTCACCTATCAAGGTCTCCGGTGTTTTCTTATTCAACGTCGCTGCGGCGGCGACAGCCAATTAACATACAGCTTAGGCACGAGTATAGAGGACTGTGGAGTCTACCACACAGATCATTAACTTCCTCAACATGGTGTCCGTACGCCACGAGGGCAATCACTTATTTATATTTCCTCGCTTTTAAAAACCCACACATGCATAAGACGATTTCATTCTGAAGACGGTAAACTAGCAGCATACGATGAAAAATCTGTTCCTCAAAAAATATTGCAGGTCTGAAAAAGATTTTTTGACCTTGAAATATGCGGATGAGCTTGATAAAATGTTCGACACTATTTATTCGATTTGCTGTAGTTATATCTAGATGTTAATATGTAGGGATACCAGAATTTCGCGAAAAAAAATTTCCGTGCATGTTAGGTTTCAGTACTCTGCGGGTATGGTAGCAGTTTTCTTTTGCTTATTGGTTGCTTGTCTTCGTGACAAACATTTTCTTACTTGGCTGGCCAATCAGAATTAGGTTACTCCTGTAGCGTGAGTCTGTGGTTCGCGAGCAGACACCTAGGACGCACGACACGTAAATCGGCCGATAAAGAAAGTGTATCTGACCTAATGGGGTATGAAATACAACTGGTTATGACATATTTTCTAGAAAAACGGTGTGCCTATTAATACGACCGCGCCCTTGGGACCCAACGGGCCGTTAACTGCCATTCATCGGTACACCTTATGAACGTTCTTTACATAAGTCAACAAAATTCATGGGGAAAGTAATGAACAAAAACCAAATGAAATGTTCAGCTCTTCGCGCGCGCACATACGCGCACACATATATTACGCATCTAGCTTGTTGCAAGCAACAATTTCGGTACATAATTTCACCGAGTGTTAAAAGTGCTAAACCTGCGAAAATATTCCTACCTAAGTGCTGATAATTTACGAGCTGGTTAATACAAATTTTAAAAAAAAATATGTGCTGTAAGCTTTGGTTATAAATGCACCACTGAAGCCCGGCTATGACAAGGTGTCTATTGATACTGGAACACTGAAGTTACACTGGAAATATTTTACATTATGGAAATACTGGAATATATTGGAATTAATATTTCAATAATTGACTTTCTTGGTGGTTGTATTCGTTAAATCGAAACTACCAAATCGCCTCGTCACAAGGCATCTGCATGCATCTTAAATTCAAATAAACCATATTTGCAAACTTTTTTTTAAGGGTATACGGTCATAGAACGCCGCTCCATTCAAGTACGTTTTTTTGGTAACAAATTGTGGTTACAGCAGAATTCACTGCTTGCCATCATAACAGTCGCACAAGTCATACTATGAATATAATGTAATATTATACTAGAATATATACTGGGATTTCAAATCTCCACGACAATAGACATCCGTGGATGAGCAGTGAACACGTTGACATCGGGCACAATGGCAAAATGAGCCGTTTGTTGCTGATTCCACGTACGGGGATGCGTCATCGACTAGGCGGATTCAGTGTGTAACGTGAGCGTCAGATGTAGCGTACTCTTTAAGAGAAACTGCCAGTGCAGAACGCGGATGCAACCTACAAAAGAGGTTTGGCGAGACAGTTGGCCGACGAGCGGTTATACCAGGTATCCCCGCGTTGACTCAAGGTGAGTAACACTTCCGCTGACATCAGGGACGAGTGGGCCGCGGTACTGGATGGTAACTTAACGAAAGTCACGAGTTACTTTATCCCCTTAACGTACCACAATAATATTCCTTTTCTAGTGTTGCAAAAAAAAAGACATTTATGCTGTGAATAGTACTTAAGAATTTCTTATAACTAGGGGCAGCGATATTTCGCGAAAATATTTCGAGACAAGATACAGTCCAAAGCACTGTAGGGTCGTCCAACTTATTTGATTGGCTAAAAAAATGTTCTGGCCCTTGTTAACCGTTTGCGCACGAATCACGAAGGTTCAATGTCGGAGTTACTTAGTCATGAGTGGCTTGGTCAAAGACGGACACGGCACCAGCAGCCAATGGAGATATAACAACAGGTGAGGTGTGTTTATAGTATGGAAGTCTACTGTGTGCTTCGATTTTTACTCGAAAAGTCACTGGCCCTACTTATAACAACTGATACTTTGAAACCAATGGGAAAAAAAGGGTTTCGGAAGTTCCACGGTAGAAGAAGCAACCAATTATAAAATAGTTTGTGTCTCAGCAGCAGCAGCCTAAGGCATTGTCCAGAGGAAGGCGTTGTCCGTATCGGAGCTAGCTGCTGGACCTGCACAGCATCGGCCATAATTTTACTTCTTCTGCAATGTACCAGATGTGAACGCGTGTACTCGGGATAATATGTTAAGGTTTTAAAGTAACTTTCTATGGTAAATCTTTACATTTTTACGCAAAGGTAACTTTTAAGTTAACTGAGGTATTCATAAATATAACGGCCAAAAAAGAAAAAGTAAATTTAACTTTTACGTTACTTTTTTTGTTTCACACTAGTTTTAATCTCATGAATCACGAATTAAAGAGAAAGGGATGCTCGCTTTACGCCAGTCAACATTTATAGAATTAGTACAGTTTTCTACGCTGCCATCAGCTCTGTTCGCTTAGAGTTTATTTTGTTATTGCCTGTGAACCGTACGTAATAATTACAATTAGTGCTCTTGAAACGCTAAAATGGACACGGACAGGGAAGAAATTGTTTGCAATTTTCTAAACTTCAGTTACTTTCAAACTAACGACTAATTTCTTTATCTTCGAAAGTAACACGTTCTAGTGGTGTATTTTACAGTCATCAGTTATGAGAATACCATTTTTGCATTCATGTTGCTAGCACTCAGAAAAACTACTTCGCGTACAATGAAAGCATTGGGCAAAAAGGTCAGACTGGAGGTGTATATTTCATGCATCTGTTTTTTCTCTGTGGATACGCAAGGAAACTTTTTTTCTTTTTTGCATTAGATGTTGGTTCTGGTTGGCTGCGGATCATCCTAATGCCAAAAAGGCCGGTGCGTTAGAATATATTTAGTTCAATCAAGTTTGGCCACTCATTTGATTGGAAGTTACTTTACCCACCAAAGTAACTTAACCTTACTTAAGTTAGTTCCAAAGCGTAACTTACCCAACACTGGCGAGACACTCATCTATGAACACATCTCGCCAATCAGAGCCTGCCAACATGCAGTAGCCAATGAGTAAGGACACCCGAATTTCGCGAAGAGATTTCACGACCAGTTGTATTTCATAACACTTTAGCTCAGATCCATTATAATGATTGGGTGATCTAGATGTTACGCGTCCTAAGTGTCTGCCCACGAATCAGAGACATGCGGTATCGGAGTAACTTAATTCTGATTGGCCAGTCAACTGAGAAAATGTCTCATCACGGGCACACGCCGCCAATAAGCAAAAGGAAACTGCTGCGACGCTCGTAGGGCGTTGGAATCTAGCGCGTGCGGAGATCTTTTCGTGAATTCGGGGTGTCCCCACCAACGAGACACAAGGCTCGTTCCAGAGCCTCGCGCCGCCAATCAGAGAGTGGATACTCCCACGTCGAAGGAACCACCACGCCATTTCGTGTCTGTGTAATCTGTGACCACGCTTCAGTAAACATTTTTCGTCATTGGCTGGCCGTCAGCCAATGAAGTTCCGAGTTAGCTGAGTTCCTGTCATCTTGGCCTTAATGGTGCTGCCTACCGGCTGGCAGTTGCGAAATTTAAATAGGATATCCCATGTTAAGGAAATTTCTCCTCAGTGCGTTCATTTTAAAGAATGAAAAGATATGATGGTTCCCCTATGGTCATGTAACACGCGTGTTTGCCCTGGGAAAGGAGGTCCAGCGAACGAGCTCAGCACAGGACTGACGGAGGTAATTTGAGGCGTTTGCTTGCCCTGCGGGCGGATGGCGGAAGGGTAGGATCACAAGAGCAGAGATAGAGAGAGAAAGACATCTAATATATGCATTCCTGAGAGCTACAGAGCTTTGTGCTTCGAGCCCCGGGGACAAAGAGAGAGATCGAGAGAGAGAGAGAGAGAGATCGGCGAAAGAATACATGCGACGGTGAAAAACGAGACAGGTCCACGCACTATTTTTTTAATCGCAACCTCTTCCAAAACACTTGAGAAAATAACACCGCTTCGTTTGAGTTGAAAGATATGGGCGGCTCTTAACAACGAGGTCATGAGAGCCGATGCGGGTGAAATGAGAGGTGAATGAAGCAGCGCCGGAATGCCAGGGGCGGGGGAAACGGGATATCCCTGAAAAAACCTGCCAACCAACGGCATCGTACGGCAAGATTCCAACACGTGAAAATTCGGGAGTGACCCAGCCGGGGATTAAACTCCGATTGACGATGATAACTGTTTTATATTAAAGCTGTAAATGTGGCGCATTTTAGGAAATCAAGCCATTTTTCTTTCAAGTAAACAAAAAAAATTCATAATTATGTGTTGTTTGTTCTGTTGTATAACAGCTGACTATTAGATAAATATATTTATTCTTACAGAAATAAAGCTAAAAATATTTTTTATCGATGCGCTGGTCAAGTGAAAATGCGGAATTGTTAGCAGCGAAAATTGGTAAGTATTTTGCTAATTATTATACTTTTTACTGCGTGTGCTTAAGTACAAACATAAAACAAATGTAAGACATGGAACTACTCTTCATATACCACTGCCAAGACTACAGGAAGCCTGTCAGAAAATTTCACGATAAATGCACAGTTAAGGCGGTCGCCAACCTGCGTCTGTTTAGATTCCGAGCAAGGTGGAGGTAAAGACTGCACTGCCACGAGCAACAACTGCGTCGCCACCNACGTGCAAGGCTCAGAACTGGCGTGCAGAGTTCTCGTCTTGTTGTGTGTACCTACGGGACTTGGGCGGCAACCCTATAACTTCATTGGTTGGAAGATTGCAGCAAAGTGCAATGCAGGTCCCCATACTAATGTATAGAGACCTGAAAAATTCGCGGATTCATTTCGGGACAAGCTAGAATTCGAAACACGTGTGTCTATAAAACTTCAGCCATTGGGCCACGCGGTGTTTGACACCTCCTGGAGAAGGCTAACCCAATCATCGCCTTCTACTGTGACAGCAGACAACCAATGTGCGATTTACATCGGCGTATTTGTACATGAGACTGGAGATTCTAGTCTGCAGGTCACTGAACTCGCGAATTTTTCTGGTCTCTACTAATGTAGTTTCGCAGGAGTTCACACAGAATACCTTAAGCTATAAAATTCTGAAAATTTAGTTTTTGGCCACGTTGAAGAGTTTTAGAATAGTGTCTGCAAGAAACGTGATCGGTTGATAGTTGTAGTCCACGTTGTCTGAAGTGTTGTTTCGTTTCGTGTGCAAACTTAAAAAGACCGTGCGCACGTGAAATAGTTTGTTTTGAAAACGTGTAATACAGATAAACTACGTCCCAGTTCCCGCGGCAGGCAGACGAGCGGCTTAACTGCGAACTAACTATACAGAATGTATTTAAATTTGACCGACAAACTTCGTCTGCAGGTTGATCACGAAAAAAGAAGTAGAAAACGTATATACGACCTGCGGTCTAAAATGAATTCTAATGGATGTACACATTTTTTACAGTTGTAATTGAAGAACAAGCTTATTACTGTACCACTGCAATGTGCCTCTCTCTGGAATCTTCCCCTCCCTTTAATAGCCGCAAAAGTGTGATATTGGGTATTGTGCGTGCCCCACCCGCCAGGCATTGGTAAATATTATTTTGAAAGCAAAACACTAATTACTCTAAAACGGCGAGGCTTGTGGTATTTGCAAAAGACGAAATTTTTGTTGTGACATGGGGATTAATAATCAATATTTTAAATCACAAATATGCTACCGCGACATGGAGGTTAGTTCGAGATTGTGATGGTAACCGTGATTATTTACATGAAATAATTTGATGACAGCGGCAGGTGTTGTGGTGTTCGAAGATCTTTATTCAGTTAACCATTATCCAGACAGTCTGCGTTCCATCTTAAATATTATCTGCAATATTTGCAATAAACAAGTGTTACACGTCCAACTTCAAATATGTGTACCATACCTACTTAATTCACTTTAGACCTAGGGCCATATATTTTTTTTTTTCGCGAAAAAGATTTGTGCTCACGACATACTTCAATATCCTGCATCCACAACCACAACTTCCTTTCGTTATTGACCGCGTGTCTACGTGAGACATGTTCTTATTTGACTGGGCCAATAAAAATAAATTACTCCGATAGTGAACGTCCACGATTCGCGGGCATGATACTTGAGGCACGTGGCATTTAAAATCATCCAACCACGAAAGAGCATACGAGCTAGAGTGTTTTGGAGTACAACTGGTCTCGAAATATTTTCGCGAAAAACCACGCGCCCCTAACCATTGGTCATATATATGTAGGGCCAGTGACTTTTCGCGTAAACATTGGAGCACACAGCAGACTTCAATACGATATACACACCTCAGCTGATGTTATACCTTCATTGGGTGCTGGCGCCGTGTCCGTCTTTGACCAAGCCACTCAGAACTAAGTAACTCCGACAGTGAACCTTCGTGATTCACGCGCAAACTATTAACACGGGAGAGAATTTTTTTTAGCCAATCAAAGAAGCTGTACGACCCTATAGTGCTTTGGACTTTATCTTGTATCGAAATATTTTCGCGAAATATCACTGCCCCTATATATATATGTATTCAAATTATTTTTTCGTGATTAACCACATGCCGTGTATAATGTTTGTATTGAGTGGCCCGATGTTCCACTCGGGAGACGTGGACAGACACCCCGCGACGTCTCAGGAAGTGTCCTGTGCATCAAGGTCACTGTTAGCGGCTTCCCAGCGCTGCTGAGACGAAATCCGGCCCGTGACCTACTTGGTCCCCGCGGTTACTTACCCACGAGGGAGGCGGTGTATTGTTTACTTGCTGTTCGGCGCCGTGTTTCACTTTGCATTGTTCCCCGGCGCTGCTGCTGGTGTGTGCTCGGTCGCGAGGAGGTCGCAGGTGCTCGCGTACCCGCGCGGCACCGTCGTTTCACAACTCCTCCCGAGTTGCGAGGGGAAGGAAACTACTGTGCGACTGTCCTCGAGGCAGAACAGCTACTGTATGTGCGTGCCGCGGAAGGTTCTCTGTTGGCTGGGCTGCCGGCTGGCGAGTAGGTTGCCAGGCGTTGATTGGCCGAACGGGCGTTCTTACGTGTTGCTGGCCGGTGACGCCATTTTGTTGGCGTAAGGTAGCGCGTTTTACGCGAAAAGATTTACGCGGAGGCTAGACTTCAGTATCCCATCTGCAGACTTGCAGTCTTCATTTGACTATCGGCGGCTTTTCTTTCGTGTGAAGACAGTCTGTTACATGAATGAGGAAATCAGAATTAAGTTTCTCCGATACTGACCGTCCGTGATTCGTGGGAAAACAGATAAGACGCCTAACAATTCAAATGATCTAATCACAAAAGTGATTCCGAACACAACTTGCCTTGAAATATTTTCGCGAAAAGCAGGTGACCTATTCATAATCCATTCTCGGTTACTTCCAAATTTTCTGAAACTCTGTTAAAGTTCTACTTCCAAGATATCCCTCCGCCTCATGCGAACAAAGCTTATTCCAGCCAAGAAAATTACACCACAGGGACAACGCACCGCATTCGTGCGCACTCAGTGTAATAGTATTTTGCATTAGAACTATTTCTTTCTAAGCATTACCAACACACACCTATTTTGTATCTGTTTATATTCGTATTAATTATAAATGACATATTATAATTTATAAATAAAATGTAGGTAATAGTTAAATTTAGCCTAAAATAAGGTACTTTCATGGAACTGAAATAAAAAAAGCTTGTGATACATAGCATATTTATGAAACAACCATATACGTCCTACACGAAGTTATTTTTCAAAGGTTCGATTCAAAAAGTGTGAGTAAAACCGCGAATGGACTATATCTAGAGTCAGTGACTTTTCGCGTAAAAATCTGAGCACACAGTAGACTTCAATACTATACACACATCTCAGCTGTTGTTATATCTCCATTGGCTGCTGGTGCCGTGTCCATCTTTGACCAAGCCACTCAGGATTAAGTAACTCCGGCACTGAACCTTCGTGATTCGTGCGCAAACGGTTAACACGGGCCAGAACATTTTTTAGCCAATCAAATAAGTTGGACGACCCTACGGTGCTTTGGACTGTATCTTGTCATGAAATCTTTTCGCGAAATATCACTGCCCCTAACTATATCTGTTAGTGCGTGAGTTTCTAATAGTTGACCGTGAGTTTCCAATAGTTGCCCGCGGAACGCTTTCGCCTTGATGCGCGCGTCTTTTCTGCCGCCCGCAGTTGCTTTCCCGCGCATTGTTCCGCGACAATACGCCAGCCGGCCGAAAGACGTCGCTTGCGGCGCAACACGCTCATTAGAAACTTGCGCCGTCCTAACACCGGCAATTGTTCACGCAGCGCCGCCATTTTGTCGACGGTCGCGTGGCCGCAGAGGCAACGAGAACTTCAAAGACTGTATTGTACCTCGTCCGTTTGCAGCACACAACACTGCAACGAACTGCTTTTATCATTGTTAAAGACATCACGTTTAATTTTAAAAAGAGAAGTGCTTCGTTATAAATATTTAGGTGTTAGTATTTTCCGTTAGTTTGTTTTTGGAAAAGCTTTTAATTACGGCAACCCATACTGTTATTGTTATTAGTTTAGTTCAAACACTGGGAAATCGGTCACAAAGTTGTAATAATAACAACCGGCGTGTGTGTGTGTGTATATAAGAAATTGTAATATGACACATTTTTAAACGTAAGAAACGAGAAGTTGTTAACATAATTAAATATAATTCTATAACATGATTTCTTATTGCGAGAAAGTAAACAATCGCTGGCTCAAGTAGTGTGGTAGTGTTATAGGCTGTTCACGATAAAGTGAGCACTTTTTTAAGGCCGCGCTTAAATGTTCCTTTCAGCTTATTTGTATCATTTTGCCAATTGTTAATATAAAAATGGCCAACTCACTAATAAACACAGGGTTACATTTTACATTTACAGGTAACATTTTATAACTATCTAAAGTTAATGTCTGATGCAACAACAAAATATAATTGTTAGGTTATTATGCTTGCTAGGGGGACCTTAAAAAGTTCTCAGTTTACCATGAATAGCCTATATCTTATCATAATATTTGTAACTTGACTTGCCCAATATATTTGTACATTTTATTACTTCCATACATCTAATTCACGTAATAACCTAAATCAAAAGGAAATCAACCTCTAACCTCGCTTATAGTTCAAGTTTTTAAAATTTTGTAATGGAATATGACGATGTGTGATGACGTGGTAGCTAATAAATGCGTTAACTGAGCTAAACCTTGAGTCATCAAAATAACTAAACAGTTGATCCTTTATTCTCGATGTGGTATATCACGTGAGACTTCAATTTTTTTTTATGAAAGCTGTGTACATAATATTATGAACATACGTGTGTTAAAATCGGCGGTGAGCATTTAATAAAACATTATTACCAAAATTCAAAAGTAAAAAATAAATAAATAAAATAAATAATGAAGAGAGAAGTAATGTAATCAAAACTAGGCGAATGTTTAAATGGTAAACAAATGTNCGTTAACTGAGCTAAACCTTGAGTCATCAAAATAACTAAACAGTTGATCCTTTATTCTCGATGTGGTATATCACGCGAGACTTCAATTTTTTTTAATGAAAGCTGTGTACATAATATTATGAACATACGTGTGTTAAAATCGGCGGTGAGCATTTAATAAAACATTATTACCAAAATTCAAAAGTAAAAAATAAATAAAATAAATAATGAAGAGAGAAGTAATGTAATCAAAACTAGGCGAATGTTTAAATGGTAAACAAATGTNAAATAAATAAAATAAATAATGAAGAGAGAAGTAATGTAATCAAAACTAGGCGAATGTTTAAATGGTAAACAAATGTTTCAAGCAAACATGTCCTGCATCAAAAAATGAAATATGTTCTTGTAGTGTAGTTTATGGCCAGTTGAATCTTTTGAGTTATTCCGGATTTAATTACACAGGGCTCGGATAATTGTCTGGACAAGATTTTATGATAGACAAGTTGTATTAACGGAGGTCCACAAGCTAAGCTGGCTACACTGTGTAGTATATAGAAGGTTTGTAAATATATATTATACTTAAAGTAGCTATCGCTTGACTATGTTTATTGTGTCAAAGTTTTTTATTTTTAAGTTTCGTATATATTACATACATGCTGATTTTTGTAAAGTTTATTGCATTCAACATTGGTGCTAAGAGCATTAGCACCACAGTTACAAATACTGCAAAAGGTGATGCAATCGGATATATTTCGAAATTAAGGGTTGTCAGACTTAAATAAAAGTTCGTTGGACGGAACTCTTTGTCACTGAAATTGCATACATTTTCATTTTCATCCAGGATTCAAATGCATGCAGGTAATACACGTTCAATATACGGGAGTTTACATAGCAAATACTTAGTCTAATCTTATGTGTAGGGCAATTGTGGATAAACGTATGAAGTTGATGAAATTATTAAAATTTTCGGCAGAGCGACTGCTATGACCATATATTTAAATGTTTGACCACAAGAGCACAACTAATGTGCGTTCTCGACCCCAAGAGCTATTTCCCTGGCGGAATTCTCACCCCCCCCCNGGGGGGGAGGGGGTGGCGTATATCATCCGGCTGGACCAATGGCGATCAGATGGATGGTCCCGCGGTGACACCGACGTCATTGTTATTCACTGCGGTCGACGGCAACACCTGGATCCACGGAGCGAGGCGAGGCAGCGAGTTCGCTGACCCTACGTTGGCCGAACGGCCAATCCTCATCGGCTACGTCATATACTAAATGAGTATTCAGAGGTAAAATGGCGTGGCGGTTCAACAAATTCCCAGAACGGAAAATAAAAAAAGATCTTATCTAGAAATTTTTTTTTATTACGTAGTGACATTTATTTCTAGATTTCAGCAAAACTCTGTGTAAGATGTATTATATATTGGTAAACAGTAAATAAGTAACAATTGTTTCGAAAAAACAAAAAAATTATGTCTCACCAACTTCAAAAATGTATGCTCCTATGGAGCAAAACCATGCATAAACTATTAGCGATCGCATCAATTATGAAACACTATGATAAGCTTAGTAAGAGACAGTATTTTAAAGAATCAGCATATTAAAGAAAAATAAAGATGGTTTACGTTTGTGTTGAAAATGTCTTTTTTTTTCCTTCTCCTTTTACAATACTTTATTGACACTTTTCTTTTAAGAGCACAGTAAATAACAGGACATTTCAATGCTCATAATAGCTCATATTAAATTGGTTTTTAAAAATAAATAGTCGTTCCCAGCCATGAGTTACTTGCCTTCACAAACGTTGTTATCTTCTCTCAAGACCTCGATGTTAAGGGGCGCCCAAATATTTCCACTCCACCTCACTAATGTTCTTAATTGTATTTTACGTGGTTCTTTATATCCAAAACAGATAAGCTCAAAAAACCAGTCTTAAGGGTTACAATACTCATAAAATTGTCTCGTTGTAAAAAAATATAAACGCTCCCTCACGTAGGGAACGATCGAAAGAAATATCTGATCATTTGTCTAACGACGAGCGTTAGAGATATGATCAGCGACACGACTTCGTGAACAAAGCCACTAGCACATATTTCAGGCCAGGCACTTCCTCACGTCGACGAAGATCTGAAAGAAGGTTCGCTCGTTTATCACGATCGACAGAAGAGATGTGTCTACCAGCATGACTTGTGTGTGCAAACTCGGGAGCACATGTCTGGCGCTCAAGGACGTGTGTGCAGCCGTTAACTTCCCTACAAACACTCCAACAATACTAGAAACTAAAAAAATTTTTATCCTCTACTATTTTCTTAATACGTTGCGATTGGCAGCAACGTGGTAGGGCCTAAACGAAGTGGCCTATGACTTTCTGTTTTTTTTTCGCCCTGTGTTCGAATCCCGCTTAAAAGAAAAAAAACCATTTTTTTATATTTAAATCGCGGTTTTATACAAATAGCGACTTACATATAGTTCTTATCAATCCTTCACAAGTTTGCTTCACGCTCGTTGACTACGTTAGAATTCCTAATCATTAAGAAGTTGCCTACAGTAGTCATAGTAAATGAGTTTCGTTTTAAAGTCCACACTCTGACGTTTACGGCAAATTCCAGCAAAACGACCGTCAACTAAGTTTTGAAGGGATTTTAATTATAAAGTTTTTTTTTTCATTGCTATTTTTGGGTATTATTGTTTAGTAAGAAATAGTTCTCATGCAAAATACTATTAAACTGAATGCGCACAAATTAGGTGTGCTGTCCCTTTGGTGTAATTTTCTAGACTTAGTTACGCTCTGTTTGCATGAGGCGGAATAATATCCTGAAAGCATAACTTTTACAGAGCTTCAGAAAAATTGGAAGTAACCGTGATCGGACTATAGTGAATCCAATTGGCTGACGCCTGCTGCTGAAGTTCGCGGTATAAACGACTGCTTCACTTCTGTGTTCTTATCTATTCAGCGACCGGAAATATTTCGCTTATCGAATTCCCTGATGATTCTCGTTTAGAGTGCAAGGAAAATTTTCTATGGAAAGTTAATCTTTCGCAAAGAAATAAAATACGACACGAGCCCGTGTTGCCAAGCTTCTTGCACCACTGTGCCTTCGGTGCAATCCATTCCTCGTACGGTCGATGCATGATCAACGAGCCGTGCGTTGGTCGGGGAACGGCGTGGTCTCGCAGAACAAGATTGCCGAGTGAAGAACGCGAGCCAAGGTTCCTGGAGTGCAGGGAAGGGATGCGGGGTTCGAAAGGAGAGAAATGGAGGAAATTCATCAGGTTTAAACGCCGGCCTGCGACAGCAACGGTCGGTCCGGCCGTCATTTTCTTCGGTCACCGCCCTTAACGCAGTTTCCTCTTGTAGACCTCTGGACCACGACTCTCTCTCTCTCTCTCTCTCTCTATACTCGTCTTTTCTTATTTTCCAATCAGACACCGCGCCCTCTCTCCACAAGGGCGGACGCACCGCCATGTTCGTGGTGTGTTAGCTGTAGTCGTAAAATCGCGGGCCCTTTCCTACCTCATCAACACTAACGACGCTTCAGTCGCCAGGGGGAAAAAAAGTTACGCCGATCAGGACATGATGCACGGGAGGTTTGAAGCAGACGTCGCAGATACCACTCAATATACTCGCATGTATACACGCGAGACTATTTAGAAGTGCTAGTAACTTAACCTAGGTATGTGTGTACCAAAAAATTTTCGAAACAATATTGCTGTTGACGGTATTTTACTTGTATTGTATATTTTATAAGGAGGAGGACTTGCATTTTTAAACAAAATACGTTGAGTCTCGCATATAAACTTACAACGGTAAAATTTCTTATTCGGAGTAGTAGACACAAAACTGGAGGTTTAGAAATAATACCAACGATAACGGTACTGGTAACTTAAATATATTTGAGAAACCTTAACCTCGTTTCGTTTCTACAATTCTGAGTAAATATCTTAACCAGACAATTTTTTTTTTCGCTTTGATGTATACAATGATACTGTAAAATAAGACCTACGGTTATCATACTTATCGATAAGAACTAATTTTTTTAACACGTCNATGTATACAATGATACTGTAAAATAAGACCTACGGTTATCATACTTATCGATAAGAACTAATTTTTTTAACACGTCTTTAAACTGCTTCTAGTAAATCGCATAGACCAAGCTGTAACGCATGGCTCCGTTGTGCACCACTCGTCTAAACAACAGTCGGGAAGGAGGCCACAGACGAGTTTGTTAACTATCAAAGCATAACATCGGGCCCAAATGGAATTCATCAACCATATGAGAAATGCGCAAAGAGCGACGGAAAATGTGGGTCCAGCTAACCCAAGGGGAATTTCAGTGTGATTAAAACAAACTACGAGAACACTCCGCCTCCGGCGCACAACGGGAGCCAATCAGAACGGATTACGTCAACACATACACGTGGAGGGGCGCGAAGAGTGGACTGGGCTACGAGGGCTGTGAGCGACACAGTCGGCGATTGTCATCAGGCTGGTCAGCTGCGGGTCCTGGAGCGGAGACGTCCGACATCGGGGCAACGAGTCCAGGGTGCGAGAGTAGGGTGAGCTCCCTCTCAACCATACTCCTTTTCTTAACTAATTAACCTTCGCCTTTCTCCTTTTCCCTTGGCCAGTAAATGCTCTAGTCCCTCTTTGATTAATTAATTATCTTATCCTTATACCTTATACTATCCCTCAATAACATAATAGTTTATGAGCTGGTTAATGCCATAACAAAGCGCTGTGTAAAACACACTAATGCGCGTGGCAAAGAGGACAAAACAACCCACAAGTTTCCAGTAGAATCCTCAGTCACAGTAGTAACAGCAAGTTGATGTTCGCCTTTGTGCTGTTAAACTCGCTCGTGTGCTGGAATTATTATGATGCCGTCTTTACGTGATGTCTAACATAACATAAACAATATGTGTGCGCGGGACAAAAGGTGTATTCTTTCAGCTTGTTTGAATGTGTAAGCACGTTCTAATTGTAACAATAACGAAGCTTGCAATTTTATAGCGCTTTATTCGGTGACAAAAAGTGAAAAGCAGGAAATGTTTATTTCATTTTGTAATAAAGCAAGTTCCTGAATAATGTGCACTGTCGTTTTCTTACTTGTCGGAATTTTAACTGGAGCAAGTATTTTTTTAAGGGGTAGTGAAATTTCGCGAAAATACGTTTCAAAACACGGTACGGTCGTTTACCTGTTTTGATTGGCTGAATTACTTTTCGGCACGTGTTAACTGTCTGCTCACGAATCACGCAGGAGCCGTGCCGATGTTGCCGGACTCTATAGTGGCTCGGCCACATATGAAAACGCCTTCTCAAGCAGACAGCAACCAATGACAATAGACGAACTGCTGATGGGTGCTTATAGTATTGAAGTATACCGCGTTCTCATATTTTTTCGCGAGAAATCACTAACTATAAGTATTTGGGATTAATAACTTTATCTGTAATACGTCAGAGGCAACACCTGAACAATTGTATTCAATTCAATCTTATCATTATAAATGAGTAAATAATACTAATAAAATGCACGATATGACCAATTGGGAAATCAACGTAGGCTTAATGGAAAGGTAAGCTTGTAACCGATTTGGAAGTGGAATACACATAGAATGGTGATGATACATCACTTGGGGGAAAAACGAAGTCCCACACAACTTGAAAACTTGTTTGTTGGAATGAAACCTGCAACCCGTGAACGTGTTTCATTTAATGCACTGTGTATTCACTTAGTAGTATATTGCATCTGATTTGTCCATATTCATTACCACGCCACAAATATTCATGTTGTGTACACACACACACACACATATATATATATACTACTTGGGAAACAGGCTTACCTCCTTCTCTAGCGTCCACGTGGCATGGTGTGTCACTGTTCTTGCGCACTAGTAAAACGAGAACCGTTTATGCGCTCCCGGTAAGTTGGTATTCACACTCGCAATGTACTTCGTGGACAGTGAAATATTTTTGCATGTTTTGAAAACAATTATATGAAAACTAGTTGCAGATAATTTTCTGTAATCACCACAAGAAAATTTTTTGCATCTTTACAACATACTGTATTATGAAATATATAAAATCGTTTATGTATCTCCATCTTTATCATAAATTTAAAAGTCTTCAACGCTAGCTTATTCAATTTCAACTTTAGTTTTTGCACATACCAGAATAACGTGTTGTAAAACTTGCTCTGAATTACTTGTAGTGTTACAAAAATTATCTCGACAACTAGTTTCCAGCGAATTTTTGTGAATATACCAATTTATTTTTTCAGTTTGCGCCTACTTAGGCTCGTCTGATTAAGAGAACTCCCTGGCACCGGCAAAAATTTTTCTGTAAAATCAGTGTTTGTGAATGTACGTGTATCTCAGTAAATAAACGGTCTGGGAATACTCCCCCCCCCCCACAAAATATAAAAAAAACTGTAATCTACAGCCACCACTTTTTACTTTAACCTTATTAAATATATTCCAAGAGAAAAATTAGCTAACGAGAATGGTGAAAACCAGCATTTCTAGGGCTTTTCTACGCAGCTTCCTGAAGGGAAAAGAAAACGGGACCAAGTGGCATCTGAAGTTTAATCCAATGGTTTTCATCAAGTGTAATAATATCCTGCTGTTACAGATCTAATTTGCGAGCAATTCAGCTGCACGGAAGTTCATATCGCAGCCTTGGGATGCCCCGTTGCAGTGTTTCCTTATGGCCCGATGTGACCTCGAGGGGTTTAAGACCTTTTACTGGGGATTTCCCTCAATGTCAGGAATGTGGCCTTGCCAACTTTCGCAAGGCAAAATACTCACAGTCGATGTAACTTAATTTTCATTACAAAGAAACTTGAGAATCTAATACTTCAGTTATATTTCCGACCTTTGCTTAAGTGTTTTTTAGTTTATAGGTTGTTCGTGGATTTTACAGCAAAATAACATCGGACGAGAAACTCGTAAATACCTTTCTCTTTCGAAGTATTATAGCCTGGTAGTTTCTAAAGTGAAATATATTTCAACTCGTTTTACTTCCTTCCTCTAATAAATCGACATCCTTTTCCTTCAGACTTTTTCCTTCTCTTCAGTTTCTCTGGACTTTTTTTTTTAGTACTAAAATTGTACCCCACGTGAATAAATGCGCGGCAGGAACATAATTCTCAATTCCACTCCCCGCCAAAGGCCGCTTTACCTCCACCCAACAGCGTGGCCCATAAAGTTTTTTTGCTCGACCCGCTGGCGAAGTAGCGCGAGGGAAATGAGCGAGAAAGTGTATTCTTCACAGACTCCAGCGACTGATGAGAACCAATTTTCCGCGGAGCTTTCCGCGCTTTATGACCCTGCGCGCGCACGTTATTCCAATAATTATGCTGTCGGAAGAAAGACGTAGGAGATTTGTAAACGTACTTTTACGTCCAAAAAATATTCGCGTGCGTAAACGCAAGTACAGAGATAACGAAAGCCTTTACACCTCTCTATGCTCAGGCTCATGTGCTAGGATTGTGAAGTTTCATGTAACGAAACCACACAAAGATAGCATGAGTTGGTGTTTCTGGCTTTCTGTTATACAAGAAGAATATATTAATTCTAATGATAGTAGAGCAATACGTATATAACTAGCAACTTCTTAGAAACTAGCTCTATCGAAGGCAATATTCATGCCACCTAACGTCGTTGGGTGGCTTACAGGAAAATTTTATTTAAAAAATATTATGCCCCGAGGACAGAACCCATCAGATTTAATAACAAGACAAGTATATTAGTCAGTATTCATCAGGGTGCATTAAATAAAACGGGATTTTAAAACGCGTGAACAATAAAACATGTTACTAAAGCAGAACAAAATATTTTAGTCCAAATACGTTAAGTCAGCCTTAAACCCGTTCTTGTCACACGTTAATTTCCGAGTTCACTTTTGCAATCGCGTAATTTTTTTGGTACGCACTGTACTTGCGTTGAGAACTTATCTTGCAACCAGTGAACAACGTCCTGCGTGTGATCGATGATATTGGCACGTCAACGATGTGCAGAACATTTCACAAATCAGATTAGCTGCGAGAAACACCGGACGCTGATGCTTTGCTGTGTATAGTTCCCCTCAAAAATATAATTAATGTGCCTTGTGTCTACAAACGTGGGCACAGTGATTGGACGTGTTAAATATACTTAACGTAACTGTACACAAGTATAGTCTATTCGCAGTTTCTTCGCAATTTTTGAATCGAACCTTTAAAAAATCACCCCGTGATGACGTACTTGGTTGTTTCCTAAATATATAATGTATCACAAGCGTTTTATACATGTGTTACTTAAAAATGTCTTACTTTTTATTAAATTTAACTCGTACTTACATTTTATACATACATTATAATATATCGTTTACAATAAATTAATAAAAACGGCGAGAAATAGGTGTGTTGGTAATAATGCATACTGAGAAATAGTTCTTATAGAAAATATGATTACACTGAGTGCGCATGAATGCGGTGCGTTGTCCCTTTGGTGTAATTTGTATGCGGCGGAGGTATATATTGGAAGTAGAACTTCAGCAGAGCTTCGGAAAAGTTGGAAGTAACCGTGAATGTACTATACCCGAAAGTAGTATTCACAAGCAACAAGACGCTGTTACCAAAAACAGGGCCCTGGCCCGATCGATAAGCAAAATGCAGACACCACAATTTATGACAGTAATTCGCCCTGCTAGACAATAATGGCTGCAGATCTCCTTGGCTTCAGCAAGGAAATAAAGTGGGACAGAATTGACATGCTCTTTTATCTCCCGGCATTTGCTAAAAAGTAATCCGATTTGGACTCGTGATTGTCCTGGACAGACCAGTGCTTTTGTGATGTTCCAGCAGCAGGGCTTTTGTAATGTTCCAGCGGCGCTGGAGGATGTTATGGAATCCAGTCACGCACGTCTGCAGCGAGACGCGTTCTGCCTCTTGTCAACCATTGCTGGCCATGCGCTAATCCACTTACCAGGGTCAATCTCTAAAAAAAATTAAAAAATCCAACATAGCCGCCGGATAAAATGAAAGAGCAAACGCCGAACTAATTACAATGACTGAAATATCAAAGGAAACACTCCCACGTTCTTGCGCATTGCACAAAATTTATATTCGCAATAACCCACGCAGATATATATAATTTTGTAGTTTCCATTTCAACGGAATATTGGCTCCCAGAGAGTTTTTGAACCTGGAATCGATGAGCCGAGATCACTAGGGTGAAGTTACGAGGAGAGATAGTTGACCTTGACCTACTTTTATTGTTCCAGTAAGTGGGGCGTTGAAGAAAATTCCGTGTGTCAAGATGCATGTAACTGAGTACTAGGATCTCAGGCCTTGTTGTAGGGACATGCTCGGTGCGATCTTATGAATCAGACCGGGGCTTCGGATTTGGTCAACTTCGGTGAGCGCTGGTCATGTCTGCGTTGAGAGGGCGTGATCCCTCCTCCCCGCCGACTGGGCGGCCGGGGTGCGGAATGGCCGTAATGGCTAAGAGCGCCTCGTTAAAAAATAAGAGCATGGCTGTGTATCATACTTATATATATATATATATATGTCAAGATGCATGAAAATTCTGTTAATCTTTTTTAAATCAGCTTTTACCGCAAATACTAACGGTGTGAAACGTTTTGCAGTAATTTATACTATAACATTTCAGACTATACTACAGAGCAGTTAAGAATACAGAGGTGAAATAGCCGCTTATAACGTGAAATACAGCCACACACGCTAGCAAAATGGCGTCACCGGACAGCAAAATGTCGGAAGGTCGTTCGCCAATCAGCGTCTGGTATCCAACTCACCAGCCTGTAATCCAGCCAGTAGAGGACGCAGTAGCTTGCCAGACACGAGGACCGTCTCCAGTACTTCGCGCCGCCAATCAGACAGCGTAGTCCATTCTCGGCTACTTCTCATTTTTCTGAAGCCCTGCTAAAGTTATATTTCCAGGATATTCCTCCGCCTCATGCAACCAAAGGTGAACCAAGTCTATAAAATTACACCAAAGGGAGAACGCACCGCATTCGTGCGTACTCCGTGTAATAATATTTTGCATGATAACTGTTTATTACTAGGCATTACCAACATACCTATGTTCTCCCTATTTTATTCATATTATTTAAAAATAGTATATTATAATTTAGAAATAAAACAAATGTACAAATTCTATTTAACGAAACAAACAGGTATGTTTTATGTCAATACGAGTAAAAATCTCCTGTGATGCATAACAACCAAGTAAGTCGTACATCGTGTGTAAAGAAACCGCTAATAAACTTTAGTCTAAAAATGTCACGTTTCATAAGCGTTTTATACCTGTATTAAAATAAAAAAAATAACTTATTTTGATTTTTGGTCCCGCCATCCTGATTGCTGTTTCCCCAAGGTTTTCCGAAATCACTCTAGGCGAATGGTGGGATGGTCTACTCCTTCCCCGTTCCTCTACTTCGGCCTTATCACGGTCCGGTGAAACTCAAAACACGTAATAAAAATGCGTTAAAAAATATATCCACTGTAGTCGATATTAGACTGAAAGAAAAGTTTCCAGTGAGGTGATGGGGGCCGCGGTGGTGTGGTGGTCAGACTACTCGCCTCCCACCTAAGCGAACCGGGTTTAGATTCCAGGCGGGGATGCTCTCGCGGATTTTTTGCAAGTGGAAATCGTGCCGGACGATGTTGCTGGTCAGCGGATTTTCTCGGTGATCTCCCGTTTCCCCCCCGCCCTTGAATTCCGGCGCTGCTCCACGCTCACCTCACTTCACTCTCGTCAGCTCTCAAGACCTCGATGTTAAGAGCCCGCCCAAATCTCTCCGCTCCACTCCAGCGAGGCGGTATCGAGCCTTGTTAAGTGAGTCAGGCCTCGGAGGAAGACTGCGTGTGGTCCCGACATTATTTTCACAGCCACAGACTCGGAAGAAGGAATTCCGAGATCAGCTAGCCTTCCTTGT
>NQII01007562.1:11455-29507 GCA_002778355.1 Clitarchus hookeri
CCACCCTCAATCCCGCAACATTCTTGGCAACCTATTAGCGGATATTAGATCCGGCAAAGAGCCGGAGCAATTTGTGTGTTTAAGATGGACACCGGAGCTCCCCGGGGCGGCTTGTGGGTGCGTGAACTGGAAAAGGGGGGGGGGGGAGACCCTGTGCTCCGCGAACTGCTCAAGGTATTTTATTTACTGGGATGGGAGTTAAGAGACCGGGGCCCAACTTCCGCTTCTAATTCAAAGATGCGCGGCCGTGCCTCCCCCCTCGCCCCTTCCGCCCTCGACTAATGAGGAATTTGCGAACTTGGCTTCAAGTGGCGAGGAGAAGCGGCGCGGCTGATTTTGCCGCGGAGTTCGAAACAGCGGTTGCAGTCGATGCAGAGGGAAGGTAGCGGGTGGAAGTTCCACCTCAAGTGCTGCGTCCGAAACGAAATATTTTCCGAACCGCCCGTTGAGAGCGTGTGCGACGTAAATTAACTCGAAGCCCGTCAGTTGAATTCTAATGATTTTTTTTTGGGAGTGGAGTGGAGAGACTTTGGATGCTCTTATCTTCGATGTCCTGAGAGCCGATGAGGGTGGAGTGAGATGAGTATGGAGCAGCACCGGAATGCGAGGGCTGGAGAAACGAGAGATCCTCGAGAGAGCCCGCCGAACAAGAGGCATCCCACATGCGAAAATCCCAGAGCGACCCCGCCGGGAATCGAACCCGGTTCGCCTGGATGTGAGGAGAATAGTCTGAACGCTACACCACCGCGGCCCCCATACAGATTTTTGGAAGTTAATATAGAAACTAAAGTAAAGCAGTTGTAGATAATGTTTTATTTATTAAGTTTGCGAACAACTATTTTACGGTGCCAGAAATAGCTCGGTAGAAGTACATCACTATGATGAAATATTTTCTCTCGGTGAAAATAATTCTGCAATATTGCCCCATCTTCGTTTCTCTGTATTGGGTCCCACAAAATTTTAAAATACGATTAATCGCTACANATAATTCTGTAATATTGCCCCATCTTCGTTTCTCTGTATTGGGTCCCACAAAATTGTAAAATACGATTAATCGCTACAACCTTAATTTATGTCCCATGCAAACCTTGATGCTCGAATCGTGCAGCCATCCACCTGTAAGGTTTTGTTTCCGTTACGATATTTACCTATTCGGATCCTCTATTATAGCTAGTTGAAAGTTATAGTTAATCACTTTTTAAGTCCTATTTACTTTTTATCTGTTTGACCGTTGTAAATGTAAAAATCAGCTCTGGCATGAACCTAACAAACAGTAATGAAGCATATTTGAAAACGGTAGGAAACTAGCCAAAAACAATGTAGGTTAAATTAAATCGAAATTAAATAGGACTATCACCGTTTATACGGGATCTTAATTTACATGGCATTATTTTCCCCGAATCGCAGTCAGGGCCGCGGTGTTGTAGTAATTAGGCTACTCGCCTCCCATCTAGGTGAACAGGGTTCGATTCCGGGCGGGGTCACTCCCGAATTTTCGCATGTGGGAATCGTGCCGGATGATGCCGCTGGCGGGCTTTCACGGGGATCTCCCGTTTTCCCTACCCTTGCATTTCGGCACTGCTCCATCGTCACCTCGTCTCACCGTCATCAGCTGTCAGAACAACGCAATGGGAGAGAGATTTGAGGTCCGTGCTGGCCAGAGTTGTTGAACAGCACGAAGAGCATGTCGAGTAGTAGCAAGAGTATGTGGACGAGCACTGTCTTTCTGAAACAGTACGCCACTTCCCTGTTGAAGTAACGACAGCAGAGTGGGTCGAACAGTGTGCTGGATGTGGCAGGCACTCCGTAACGGACCCTCCATAAACACAAACGATGAGCGATAATTGTAGCTTATTTCCCGCCACACCACGATGTCAGGAGTTGGGGCGGCAAATAAGCTCTGGAAGATCACGATCATCAGGTCGACGNCACTTCCCTGTTGAAGTAACGACAGCAGAGTGGGTCGAACAGTGTGCTGGATGTGGCAGGCACTCCGTAACGGACCCTCCATAAACACAAACGATGAGCGATAATTGTAGCTTATTTCCCGCCACACCACGATGTCAGGAGTTGGGGCGGCAAATAAGCTCTGGAAGATCACGATCATCAGGTCGACGTCACACATGTAAACGGCCATCACGTGCATGAATGCAGGACCTGCTCTCTTCGTTAAACACAACAGAGCGCCACTCCACATTCTCAAGGCGATCGTTTCACGACGGCACAGGACGCGTGGCAGAAGAAGAAGTGTTCCTGCTGCAAGTAGACGGCTCCCAAAGGTGCGTGTGGACACCCCTGGCGCCACTCTCTCTCTCTCTCTCTCTCTCTCTCTCTCTCTCTCTCTCTCTGGTCTCTGCTGTGGGTGCGGTACGGTCTGCCAGTGCTGTCGTGAATGCGCCGATCTTCACGCGCGGGCCTGCCTGCAATACGCGGCTCCCGAATCTGGCCTACGGGTGTTGGCCTGTTCCAACTGACCACCTTCGATAACATCTTCACACTAGAGATACACCGTGACCAGGAAGTGCAGCAATCCGTCGATATGTCTACCCCGCCTCGCGAAGTCCCACGATGCGGCCACACTAACAGTTGTAAGTGTACGACAGGGGCACGTAAACGTCTTAGAGACATGACAATAGCCTGACTGCTACGCACGTACTCGACATTCAACCTTCCAGACGCACACGATACTGCTTGGTGCACTGCAGTATACGACGCCATATGTTAGCTGGTGTCCTTGAAAAGTTCATCAGTTTAACTCAACTCCTCCAGCATGCAACTATTGCTCCCACACTCAAATGGACAGATTTTTAGGGTGTTACAAATTTTTCTTCCGGCGGTGTATTTCGAAACACTTAACCGATTAACTTATTTAAAAAGAAATAAAGATAATTTTTATTAACTTACTATTACTTCCTAGGAATTTTATCCTGAGTAGTCGCCTTATAACGCCATACATATGTAGCCTTGTAGCTCACGCGTGTCCAGGCCTCCAACGCACAAAATAACTGCAGGCAGGCAGTAGTACATTTGACCGTGAACAGCGTACAGCGAAATTGGCACAACAGTAAATTAATTCATGATTGTAACGATCTCCCATTGCCAAGTGATGAACGCAGTGTTAACCTGAATCTGCGGAGAAAGGGACACAATGTGACTTGAAGGACAAACTAATAAGGAATTTCGAATATGCTCAAACCGCGACTACGCTTTATTCACATCACCATATAAGCTCTCAGTTTTGTTTAATGGTTGTACTGCCATAACTGCATCAGTAATACAATTCTACATCGGCTCTGAAGACCTCGATGTTAAGAGCCGCCCAAACCTCTCCATCACAACAATCCTGCCAAATTTTCACTTTTCGTATTGGCGACGTTATAGATTTCTTAGTTATTTTATTTAACAGGCAGAGAATAATTTTTTTATTTCGCCATGTTTTTTTATTAAGAACTGTCTTCTTGCCTAAATTCTGATGGTAAACTATTATTTTTGGGCAGGAGAGAATCCCAGGGCATATTCAACTTACTAAAATCTATTGCAATTGTTGAAATTGCTCAATATCGGCAATTCAGCCTGTTACGAAATCAAGGAAGCGACAGACTTCACTGATTAAGAGTAGCTAAAACGCAAAACTAAAATTGTGTTTCATAAATTAGGTGATACCACTTAACATTTATGTAAACTATAAACACTCTTGAAACCACAAGATCACTCGGTGAATACACGCAGCCAGCAAAAATTATGTACAGGACTGTCCGCTGTACGGTAGGAATTATCTCACCCATGAGCTGGGACACCAACTTGACATGAAAGTATTTCGTAACTTGAAGTGTTCCGAAACATCATGCGTTTCATTCTGCGTTTATGGTTGTAACACGTGCTCAGGCACGTCGTCGTACTGCCGGTTGCACCACTGAAGTTCATTGTACGAACCGAGGCCGCTTTCGGACCTGAGCCACTATCCACACAAAAAAAAAACTTGCGCCATGGAGATCAACAGATAACTGGAGATCGCGTGTACTTTATAATGAGCCACCGACAAATGGAGGTTCGAAGACGTGATCCAAGACGAGACTAGGATTCAGAGATACAGACGGGCACATATTTACGCACCGTAATTTAAGTTTGATCTTTTTTTACGTTGTGCTCATTACGATTTTGTTCACGGCGGTAACCAAACTAAAATTTACAGTGTATGCCTACTGGAAACACACGAGTAAGATTAATGTTTCCCAGTTGTAATATTCGTGAAAAGGCTAAAATTTGCAATATTTTTTACAATCTTATAAATTATGCCCATAATAAAATAGTCAAGATAAATGAATTGATCTTATTTCAGGAAACAAGCGATTAAAATACCTTGCGCAAAGAACATATTTTAAGCTCAAGTTGCAAATGTCCGCGCTCCTAATTAAATTTCCTGTTACGAGAAATACATAAACTCCAATATTTCAAAATATATATATTTATATACATATTTCAACTAATGTTCGAAACTAGTGGATAATGTTATATTTTCCATGAGAACACTGAAAAGCCACCATTGCCTGTCTTTTTTATTTGGGGCATAGTTCATAATAAAGCGGTGCAGAAATAAATCATATCTGTCGTCAGACAGGAAAAGCAACCGTAAGCAGCATACTCGAGAACCTGTATTCGTTCACTTGATGACGTATTTTTTTTACAATAAACTGCGATGTAATGGTGAAAAAAAATTACAACCTAACAAGTGTTCGTAGTGTAGCCAGTGTGCAAATGAATGGATGAACTTCATAACTACAAAGCAGCTTTAGAGCAGTAGGAGAATACAAATAGCTATTCCCGTTGTTTTTAATACTGCAAACAACTATGTGTTAAAGGTGCAGAATATGCATGCACAGATATTTTTTACTATTATAATGTTTACGAAGAGATGAGTTGTTCTTTTGAATAGATAACGTGAAAATCTGTTTAGTTAATTGTCGTGGTTACTGTCGGATGAGATTTTTTTATAGTATAACTTAGCATATGTATCCACTTCTATTACTGTTGTGGTCGTAACTAGCTGCATACAATTTTTAAGAGTTGAAAGACATTGGTAGCGCAAATAGCCACTGTGGCACTATTTACATTTTATTTCTTTGAAAAAATGAAATAAGTAAAGAGCCAAAGGGATTGACGGCCGCGAGTGATTGGACTCGATGTATCGCACGCACTTGAAGTGACTATCGATCCACCGCGGCGGAAGGGGCCACCTGAAGTGAGGTTCTGGCATCCCCTCGGCAGTCGGACAGTAGCTGCCGAGACAGCAAGATTCTTGGCGAGGGCAGCAACTGTTTCATCTCCCCCGCCCCTCCCTCGACGGGAACCCTTCCGGCGACTCCCTCGACCGTCTTCGCCTCCGCCATTGTTTGTCCAGGGGGTTGCGGCCCCTTCCAGGCCCCTTCAGGTATTTCTGTTAATTGCGTGCAGAAGGCACGAGGGGTGGGAGGCACGACCAGGGGCCGGGAAGGGGGTTGATAATTAAACCGACGTGGAGGACGAAGGGGCTGATCTTACTACGGCGTCTTCCGGCAGTCCGCGTCATTCTTACTGTCGACGTCCTCCCCCTCCCCACTTTTACAACCCTCCTGGTCCGGTACACAAGGGAAGTCGGTGCGTCCGCTAGGGACGAGAGCAGCCCAACAACGGGCGTCGTGCTCCTTCCCGCCATAATTAAGTTTGCGCCACCGCGCAAATTATGTGCGGAGCTGTACACTAACTGCGTATCGAGGGTGCGGCTTACTCGGGCCCGAATGCCTCGTGAAAATTCGTGAATTAATTTGGCAAGCAGCTTTGTCTTTGCAGCACTCTCTGTACACAGAAAAAGCCAAAAAAAAAAAACGAAGCTAGACGCCGTGACTGAAGCGGACTCCGAACCATATGACTACCCGGTGCTCAGAAATGGATTCTTACACACCATAAAACTCACGGCAAAGCGACCAGTACTACAAGAGAATCTTACCTTCAGGGGTGGACAATCCATAAGCTAGGTGAAGCTGCTTCTGCACACCTTAAAAAGGGAGGGGGGGTACCTCTAATCACACAGCATGTGTGGCGAAGTTAGTTCTACACAGTACAGTCTTATAACATTTCAATTTAAAAGAAGGCTATATGTAATGCTAAGAGAAACTCTTATCTAACAGTACTTAGCTGTATTTTTATGTACCTGAACTCCATAAGCACTACTGCAGTTGAGAGAAGGGGATAGTGGAGTTGGAATGATGGGGGGGAGGGGCCCTGTTCAGTCTCGTTACCTCTGCTACTGCTTCTCTTATTCACGCACAATCATTAATTCATTAACTGCAGACACGAATGAGAATGCGGATTCCATGTGGTTCCGTTCTCCGTTACAAACAATAACTCGCTTAAAACCATCAATGGCGTGTCGGAAGAAAAAAACTGCAGTACACTGGTAAAATCGACACAAGTGCTAGATGCTTACCATGACNTGCTTAAAGCCATCAATGGCGTGTCGGAAGAAAAAAACTGCAGTACACTGGTAAAATCGACACAAGTGCTAGATGCTTACCATGACAACTACCAAAACACGACGACTCCTTCCAACTATTGTAATAAAATAACACTGCTCATCTATTGCCCTGTAAACCAATAACGTAGCATAATTCTCAACATTCTGGTCAAACTGGGAATTTACTGTATATACAAACAGCAAGTGAACAAACAGATGCGTGTAGAGGTTGTTACAAAACTAACATAAAAATTGTTTTGCCGAACAAAAGAACAATATATGTAATTATTATTTTACTGGTTTTCGTGCGGGTACTGCGTATGATTTTTTTTTATTTGAGGTGATTTTTACAATTTAGTTAACAGAA
This sequence comes from Clitarchus hookeri, assembly GCA_002778355.1. Classification (NCBI taxonomy): domain Eukaryota; kingdom Metazoa; phylum Arthropoda; class Insecta; order Phasmatodea; family Phasmatidae; genus Clitarchus; species Clitarchus hookeri. The sequence continues at coordinate 18,313 of NQII01007562.1, forward strand.
CGCCATAGAAGAGAAACGGGTGAGGTTTCTTAATTATTGAATTTAGTTATTGACCGATTTTACCAAGAAAATTCGGCCATTTAAGTGCAAACAAACAATTAAATTTATATATGGTAAACATTTTAGAGACAGTGGCGTTCCGAACAGACAGGTCCTATTCAATATTTTCACACTAGTTTTTTTTTCATTAATTACGATGTACATTTCTGTTTGATAATAAAAATATGAAGTATAATTATCTTTATACCAATCTTCTGAGTAAAATACTTCGATAACAAGACCAAAATTATAAGGTTTTTCTCGCTAAAATAAATAAGTCGAAAAGCACTAGAAAGTTTAGTTGACACCATCTCGAACTATCTATGCTTGAAAATATTTAACCATGAACTATACAGCCTAGACAAAGACAACAGCTTCTCGCGAAGGCACAGCTTACAATACATACGTAACAGATGAAAGTGTCTCGAAAAGGTCAGGGGCAGAGCAGTGAGATCTGAAATGACGAATAATTCAAATCTACAACATCTAAGCAATTTTCACAATGCATTGTTAAGCTTCAAGTTAACACCGTACACGGTTCCCAAATTAATAATTAATTTTTATGGCATACATTTAATCCACAGCACGGTGAATGTGGTTAGATAGCAGGCGGAATGAACACCGCACCACTAAGGAAGTGTAATATTTTAAAAAAGAAGCTCTAAGTTACGCTTGAAACAAGCAAACAAAATAAACTTCACAGATTCAGAAATGCATAAAAGGCGCCACGATACAACAACATACGCGTAAAAAAAGCTACTCCCTTAGTGGCTGCAAATTAAGTGATTTTAAACTAGAGTCCGACCTTGAGAAAAATTAGTGTGGCAAGAATACACATAGGCCTATGCGAATGAGTATGCGATTGATTTTTAAATATTCTGTCAACAACACAAATAACAATATTAATATTTTCAATTTCTGAAACAAAAATTGAGTACGTCACATTAGTGTTTTACATGAGACATATTTTTACCCCGAAAACACCTTCAGCTGTCAGGCAGAACATGTATTCATTTCGCACTAATAGAAAAACACACAGTAGAACAAGGTAACATGCATTAAAAAAAAACCTGGCAGAACTGTTAGAAGTGATAGTTGATTGTAAAACATAACTGATTTTTAGTTTGTAATTTAAACATAATGTCGGTATTCGCAACACATTCCTCGATATATAAACTGAATCTAATGGATTAGTGTGTTATTACTATAATCGACAAATATACTGTGTTATTCAAAGAATTACGTGGTGCCAGGATACTTTCTGGAAAAATTAATTAATTCTACAGCAGAAATAAAGTTAGTATCCCTGGAACTGAAATTCCGCTTCCAGAAGGTTGACCCTCCCGGCTGGGTACAACTTGGGGACAGGAATAAGAAAACTGCAGCCCTCTCCGGGGCTACAAGAGCAGGGCTTAAGGGAGAGTATTTACCCTGCGAGAACTTGTCTAAGAAACAATACAATCCCGTGGAGGGGGTGGGGGGAGGAAGGTTAGGAGAAATGTCGCCAAGACACTGCGCCCGCCATCCATCACAACCACCCCAGCCAGCCACCTCCCTTATCCCAACCACCCTTACAGGACAACCCCAACCCCATCCCCCAACACTACCCCTTACACAAGAGACTGCGGTGCGAGGCCGAACTTGCCACTAGGAGCGTGTATGCGAGGCGCCCCGGGGACATATTAGCATGGACCCAGACATAACCTCACTTCCTTCCACTTCCATTCCAAGTTTCGGTGTTCAACACTTGCTCTGGCCCGAGGTCCTCTCCCCCTCCCCCTCCCCCGTCCCATCCCCTCACGCTCGCGACAAAGCAGCCCTCCGGAAATGTACTGTGCTGCTATCTTGCGGCACTTGGCAGGAACTTGCCGTAGCCATTTTCCCTCTTAAGCGACTGGCGAGTTGGTCTGCTAGAGGATTTCTTACTTTTAGCCAGGCACTGCATTGTCTGTGAACGTCATTTGCGCGTATTCAAGTCTGAAAAGATTCCAAAACATGAAAATATATGGCCATGCATATGGGAAAGGCGAATGGTACGATATTAAAAAATAAAAGATTCAATTGGAAGTGCGCCAAACGCTGACCCCTGTCCCTAGAGTGGACCCCCTCTCTAAAAGGTGCTATATGCGTCTGACATCTAACGGCGAGCACGTGAACTACTGCGGACGGACGCAGGGGTAGGGAAGAATTCTCGTCTGTCTGCCGCACGGCCCGTAAGTGATATCGTTGGTTTGGTGATTTTCGATGTTTCAAAGTTTTCTCGAGGGATTTTTGAAGCGTTACCATCGTCTCTGTGTGCAAGTTAGTGAATGTCTTGTGTAAAATAGCGATAGACACAAACTAGTAATAATGATTTATGGTTTTAGTTGAGTGTTTTTAATGAGGGGAGAGAAAGTTGGTTTGGCAAAACGAAAAAATGGCGGTGCCTAGAGTGGACCCCTCTCGTGTGGTGTGTGTTCCATAAACTCTATAGGCAAGCACTGTTGACTGGAAAAATTTATGCCAGATATTTTAAATAAGAGCTTTACATAATTGGGCACAGCTTCTAAGTGTTACCTCTCTTTTCTTGTATTTATACTTGCCCGCATGCTGTGTTTTCGTTTCTCTTATTTCACCTTTCCTCTCCACCCGTTGTTCGGGTTGCCAAGTCAACATAAACACAAGGGATTTCGTGCATTTTTCGTGGGTTGTCAGTGTGTACTTCCCAGCTAAGTGCCGCTGAGGCAAACGCAGCATACCATATGAAGGGCTCACCGCCGCGCCTCTGGCTGTTTTCTGAAGTGAAATGCTTGAAACGTGCGTATACAATGATTTTATTTCTTCCGGAACAGTGCTGATGTGTAACACGCATGCAAAGTAATTGTAGGATCAGTTTCATGTGCCTTTCAGCCTTGTTTGAGAACGTCACAGTGTCGTTTCCTCCACAATGTAGTGAATCATGTATAACCACCTCTGTGTAAGTTAAGGGTGCCGCCTGGCTAGGTCGCCATGCGCCTTGCAGAGCTTCAAGACAACAGGGTTTATAAAAAAAAACCACTCCACGTGCCTATATGGTGTCTGTTTATGAACAGTGTGTACGAATTGTGATACGTCCGGCGATAATTTTCCATTTTACATTTCCAATTTATTATGCTTATATTATATTATGGGACAGTTAAAATGCCTAAAATGGGCATTTTCGCAGTTATATTTAGGTACGAAAGCCACGGCTCATGATATCTAGATCTAATGTTGTTTTGGGATGTGCGCAACACCTTTTTCTTTATTAGACTGTAGTGTGCAACAACAAACGCAGAGCTTCCGCTGAAAGTCACACAGAGGCTGATATAAAGACTGCACGTCAGTTCAGTGCCTTGCGTGTAAAGGCGACGAGGCAGGCGAAATGCATAAATTACTTTTCTTATCGCTGCCGCACTACTAGGCATCAAACACGCAAAATCCGAACAGCCAGGTGGAACCTTTAGCTGCTAGTCCCTCAGCGTATGCAGCCCGGGATGACGCATTAAACGAAAAGTGTCACCATTCGGGCTCAGAGATACAGCTTACCCACACAAAAAGTTATCACGTGCCACTGGCGGGCCCTGTTTTTTTTTATTTAACAAAACGATGGATACAATTAAGAAGAAAAGGGTGAAGAAGGTGCAGAAGGGAAGAGATTTCATGGAAAAAAAAAGCTATAAGAGCAGTGCGTGAAAAGAATATGGGATGGAAAAAAGTAGCTAACATGTTTTTTGTTCCTAAAACTACATTGATGAGATTGAGTAACGAAAAAGTATGGGGATCCTCATAAAGCTGCTAACACAAAGTGGGGTCGTCAGACTGTTCTAGCTCCTGAGTTAGAAGAGCCACTTGTGCAGTACTGTCTGGCAATTGAAGCCAATTTGTTTGGATTGACCCGGGGAGATTTAAGGAGGATGGAATTTCAGTTAGCAGGGAGAAATAACCTCAGGCATCCCTTTAGCAAAGCAGATGACATGGCAGGAAGGAAGTGACTCAAACTGTTTATGAAGAGGCACAAACAACGGCTCTCATTCCATAACCCTACTGGTACATCCTATTCCAGGGCAGTTATTCACCAACGAAAATGTTAATTCATTTTTTGATCTCCTTGAAGCCATTTTTGAAAAACACAATTATCCACCAACCGGGATATTTAACGTAGATGAAAGTGGACTTGCAGTCGTGCAATCAAAAGTTGCACAAGTGATTGGCATAAGAGGGAAACGCCAAATTGGAAGTCTTACATCAGCTGAGAGGGGCTCGTTAATAACTGTGATAGTTTGCATGAGTGCAGGTGGCAACTACGTCCCTCCTATGGTGGTTTTCCCTCGAAAAAAACATGAGTGCACAATTGACAGAAGGAGCTCCTCCGGGAACACTGCTTCATTGTCATCCTTGTAGTTGGATCCAGACGCATTTGTTTACAGCATGGCTCCAGCATTTTGTTGCAACTACCAACCCGACTAAAGACTCGCCTGTATTGCTGATCCTGGATGGGCATTACAGCCGTACACGAAACATCGATGTTATAGACAAGACAATGGGAAAAAATGTGACTATTGTCTCACTGCTACCACACACGACCCACAAAATTCAACAATTGGATAAAACATTTTTATCGTCACTGAAAACTTATTACAGTAAGGCAGTACGCCAGTTTCTGCTAACAAACAACCGTGCTGTAGCAAACCACGACGTCATGGATATTTTTGGGCAACCGTACATTAAATGCCAAACAGCAACAATTGCAGTGAATGGCTTTAAAGTAACAGGGATTAATGCAATGAATAGACGCATATTTAACGAGGCTGAATTTATTTCTGAGGCGACTCAAGAAGTTCAGCCACTTTATGGAGATAGCGATGAAAATTTGCGGTCCCTTAGTGACGTTTCCTCTGGCCAGTGTGAAGAAATATCTGGTTCCCAAGAAGAAAACGAAAATCCTCCCAACCAGTCAAATCCAGTAACACCAACATCCTGCCAACCATCAACATTAACCTCACTCACACCAACCAATACACCTGTCCCTTCAAATTCATGTGATGTTAACACCTTCCAGATCCAACCAGTCCCAAAATTTGTCAAGAAGATATCCACGAGAGGACGAAATACCTCCTCTGATAACATTATAACATCCTCTCCCTATAAAAAGAGCTTGGGGGAATCAAAAGAGAAAAGAGGGAGAGGAATGGGCCGTGGAAAGGAAGACGAAGAGGAAATGTAAGAGGACGGGAATAGCTCGAGGAATGGGAAGAAGAAGTGGGAAAGCACAAGCAAACATTACACAAGGTAGAAAGCGTAAAGCTGACGATGATGATGATGATTCTTACAACGAAACATTGGATTCTATATCATCGGGTTCTTCAGCGGTGGATTTTCTTGGACTGGGTGAGGACCCTGCTGAGGAAGATGCGGAATGCATGTTTTGCAGCCAGTTTTGGTCAAGTGATATCAGCGGAGAACGGTGGGTGAAGTGCATAATGTGTAGTGATTGGGCCCATGTGGAGTGTTCAGGGGTGGGAAAAGACAATTACGTATGTAATTTTTGTGCATAATTAATACATTTTTTAAGAAAATTGAACAAACATTGGGAAAATGAGGGCTTCACTTTAGGACAAAAATAGGGGGTCCAGTCATGGATCACTTTTTCTCAAACGCCAATAATGACATGTTTAAAAAAAAAAACTTGTATAAAAACTTTTTTTTCATTATTTTTATTTTCAAATTCTGATGAACAGATATTTGTTTGTTTTTGTTTTGCTTTTATATTAATAATATCGGAATTAATAAGTGGTTAATTGGCCAAAAGCAAACCGGGGGTCCACTTATGGCGCACTTCCTACACTACAAGATACATTTTTGAAGTTTTCAAAATGTTGGTCAAAACCGGAACTCGTTTTACTAATTAGGAAAAAAAAAAGGTTAACAATGTTCAAACACCACGTCATTATTATACGTATAGAATTGCCAGTGGTAAACATCTGCTGCATTTATTGGTGAACACACGGTCAAGTCTGGCGTCAATTCATATACGATGCTAAGAACAGTTTTGGCTTTGTATTTTATGAAGTATTTTTTTGGGAATAATACGTAAACGTATTTCAAGTGAAACGTAATTAGATAACCTTCTTTCAGTTTAAGAATTCAAAAAAAAAAGTTTTTGGTTAGTGACGTAAAATACTTAGGCTCATCAGCGTTAGGAAATATCAACTCCGTATTTACGGATTACGTTGCTGAATACAAGGCTAGAGTAGTGTATAAAACATATAAAAACTGAACTCAATCAACTTAAAAGACTATCCTCACGACCAAGTTACTCAAAAATATTCAAAATGTTTAAAGAAGCACAAAATATTATACTGAGCGCATACATAATTTAATAAAAAATTTCCGTCGACCAAGGGACAATTCTTCTTTGCTGATTAGATTGTGAGCAGTCGAAAGCTTGTAAAATGAACAGAACATCACTCATGGAAAATTATGAGACTTGGTTCATAACTTAAAACACATAACGTTTAAGTGAATATTTCTTATTTGCTGAGAAGTGCGATGAATCTCAGTATAACGACATTATTTTCCCGCTCGTTTTAAATACTCTGCAGTACGATTACAGCCCATTCACGGTTTCTTCCAACTTTTCTGAAGCCATAAAAGTTCTACTTCCAGGCAAATCCTCCACCTTATGCAAACAAAACTTAACTACGTCTAGATAACTACACCAAAGGGAAAACGCACCGCATTCATACGCTCTCAGTGTAAAAATATTTTGCTTAAGAACTATCAGTAATAGGTATTACCAACACACTTATTTTTTCCCCAATTGTATAATTGAAAATGAAACGTTACAATATATAGATAAAATATACGTAAAACTTCAATTAAACCAAAAATAAGGTAATTTTATTTATGTAAACACGAGTATAAAACGCTTGTGGTACATGATATACTTAAGAAACAACCAAACACGACATCATGGGGTGATTTATCAAAACTTTGATTCAAAAAGTGTGATGAAATAGTGGCTAGACTATGAAAGAGTGTTTATAACAGTGGATACATTTTCTCCTTTTGTTAATCTGTTTTAGTTAAACTGTACAAGAGATATGCTGCGCATTCGGAATTACATTTTTCAACATTTTTTTCCAGGAACTAAAAAACGTGTTTTACTACGTAAAGGCATACCTATCACTTGTTTTCGGAAGCTTGTGAGTTCGATATACAGATAGATCACTATGGAAATATTTTGAACCATGTGGTTTACCATCCCGATTCTACAAAATACCAGTATAGTTCCTTAAAATGTGACTTTCAATTGCCCTCTCATTTAATTATGCTACGTGCTTAATCAATCTCACTGCATAAAAATAACATAAGTTATATTTTCGGTAAACTTCGTTTTTTTGAAAATCAAGATAATAATGCTGGATTTTCAGTGGTAATTTTTATTTCAAGTGCGAATAATATAGTTTAGAAAATTTTATGCAAAGCGTAAGAAATTATGCTATAATCATAGATGTAAAAATTACACGTGGAAACGACTTTCCGGGAAAAATTCTGACGCTGACAGGAATTTCCTCCTTTTATCGAGGTTGACTGCTAGGAAAATCCCTGGACGTGAGGAAGAAAACTGCATGCCATCTGCGTCTAGTACTGCAGTGGCTGTCGCCTGGGACTCGTGGAGTATTTCAGCGACACCAGACACATTTTTAGTCGTTACAACCAATCACGCCAAACAGGTAGTCGTTTACACGTACCGTTTTTCTGTTACCGTTTCGATGTTTGGTTGCAAGCACTGATTTAAAACGACACGTCCTTAAATATTTTAACACCAAATTTCTGAAGTAGACTTCAGATAACCAAATAGCCACTGCAGATGTTTTTTACTGTGCTTTAGTAAATTCAGCGAGCTAAAAAATATTCACTAAAAGATTTCGTACGTTTGTAGTCTTGTTTCACGCAAAATAGTTTAACGTTTAATGCTGCCGAAGGATTAATTTCCCTTCTACCTTTATTTTACAAAAGTTTTTGAAAAAATCAATGCTGGGATTTCATTATAAATATATATGTAAATTCACTACCGCAAATTATTATGCCAATATAGTTGGTAAACCACGTTGACTGCTGGTTCAAACACGGCAAACAATGGATCTCAGAAAACTATAAGCGAAATCTGCTCTTTCCGAGCGCCGAAATTTCGGCGTGAGTTCANACGGCAAACAATGGATCTCAGAAAACTATAAGCGAAATCTGCTCTTTCCGAGCGCCGAAATTTCGGCGTGAGTTCAACTTTTTGACGTGATTCATGCTCGGAAAATACGGTCCAGTTATGATTGGCTCTTTCAGCTTCCCGCTCGGTTTGTTTGGTGTGATCGACGCACTTTGAACCAGGCATTACGTGAGGAGATTCCGAATGTCGGGAAAAAGTTGCATTTTGGGTTTTACATCGCTCGGTCACCAATAGAAGGTAAAGACGACCAGACGACCAGATTATAGTTGCTCCGAACCACGATGCACCGTCTAACTGCTCACAACATGAGCATGAAGCGACCTGACAGACGGCAATGACTCAGGAGATGAATGTTCGACTCTGTAATGGGTAGAGTGTGAAAGGATTCACAATTTGTTTGTGAACCAGGGCCTACTGCACTATCACGAACGTTCGCATCGACTCTCAAGATCTCGATGCTAAGAGCCGCCCAAATCTCTTCACTCACTCACTCACTCACCACACAGCATATGATATCCGATGGGTAGCCAGAATTAATCAATAAAAAGTTCGTGATATCCTGATGCCCACAGGATATATTGGGCTTCCACCAGATATTATACCAGTCATCGCATATCCTTTGCTTATGTCAACAAACATCCCCAGGATATTCAATTGGCAAAACAATACAATAACCGCAAGGGATACCCCATATATATTATTGTGAGCCCGATGTTTAAGGAATATCCTGGTATCCAGTGTCCTATGTACATGTGACATCCCGAAAGTGGACGTTTGAACTACTNCCAATTGGCAAAACAATACAATAACCGCAAGGGATACCCCATATATATTATTGTGATCCCGATGTTTAAGGAATATCCTGGTATCCAGTGTCCTATGTACATGTGACATCCCGAAAGTGGACGTTTGAACTACTGGTAGATGTCCGTGAAACATTGCACAGACTTGCTTGGATGTCTGAGGGTAAGCCTAAATTCCCTACAAGATATTCCTTAATATGCATACGTTATCGACGTGCCGTGTAAGTTTAATCAAATAACAAATATAATAAAATTATATATATATGTTTAATCAAATAACAAATATAATAAAATTATATATATATATATAGTGAAAAGGAGTTAATACGAGAGTTTCACATTCACTTTAAGGTATGAGATTTCCGGTACAAGTTACTTAACATACCACAGCGACATGGAGCATATCTTTTTATTTAGGTACTATTACGCCATAAAATGATAGAGTCGCCCCTGAATGTCATATGAAGAGAGTCGAAAAGAGAAAGACCGCCTTGCACGCAGAGGCGACCAGACATTCGTTGCGTGTACCTTGGTCACCCTTAGCGCACCTACGCTGCTAGGCTTAGGACATGCAAAATACCTCCAGCCAGGTGTCGCCCTCAAGTCTTCTGGGGTCTAACGTGGGTGGTAGCGAATCAAGAAATCGACCTGTCTTCAGGCTGGTACAGGAACATCAAGTCTCGCTGCCGACCAGGTATACCGCGAAATTGTAGGACGTATAACAAATACAGCGAAAGAAAAATTTCGCGAGTTCAAAGACCTATAGACTGTGTTTCAATATCCTGTGTATTCTCGAGCCTGGGTTGTTTATTAGCTACTGTTCCAATGAGTAGCAAGTTTTACTCCGGATAAGGTAGCGCTGGGTTCGGTATGTTCTGGCCTCGAGGTTGTTCAGGGCGTGAATAGTAAACAGTGACCCGATTGTTAACGTAACAAGAGGTAGGCGTACATATTTTGAAGCCTAGCTTCTCCTTAACCAGTTCGATCACGCATTAATTCGTGGGCCGAAGTGTTGTATTCGAGTTATATTTCGATGTGCACTGGACTTGAGTCTAGTGTACTTTTTTCAACAGCGTGCCGCGTATTCAAAGACGGCATCATCAGCCACTGACAGACAACAGGTGTGGTAACTTTCACAGATCACATTACCCGTAGGGAAGACTCTCGAGGCATTGGGCGCCGATTCCTGGCTGTGTGATGTTCTGGTCATAAACATTCTTCGCGCGCGGCATGTCCACGATCATTAATTTTCGAAATTTTCCTTTTCCGGAATACGTTTATGTACCATTTTCGAGACTAAGCTCATAGGGAGTGAAATTCTCCCCTTGCGTGTGCATACTCCACTCTGGATGACTTCCAACTTTCCTGAAACTCTGCTAAAGTTCCACTTCCCGGATATTCCTCCGCTTTATACAAACGACGCTTAGAAATTACACCAGAGGGCCAACGTAACGCATTTAGTGCGCACTCTGAGTAATAACGTTTTGCATAAGAACTATTTCTTACTAGGCATTACCAACACATCGGTTTTCTCTCTGTATTTATTCGTATTAGTTATAAATTAAATATGATAATTTACATATAAAATATAAGTAAAAGTTAAAGTGTACCAAAAATAAGGTACTTCAATGTTAACCTAAGTGCAAAACGCTTGTGATACATTACTTGTTTAGGGGACAACCAAATACGTCACTAAAGGGGTGTTTTTCAAAGGGTTTGATTCAAAAAGTGTGAAGAAACCACGAACAGCTTATATCAGCCACTGATGTAAGGGCAAGCACAGTCGACGGCCGACGGGGTATGTCCATTGGTGAGCGAGTCTACGTCCCGAGCTAATGAGCTTGCGGATGGAGCGATAAGTATCTGCACGACACCCCTCAACCCTCCCCGATCGCCCTCGCGGTCACCAGCCCCTCGAAGGACTCTCCTCGCCAAGACGCCCCCGGACCGGCAGCGAGGAGGGGGTGGGTGGCCAGATATCGCGCAAAGTCGTGGCGCGGGCCCCGAAGACGCCGTCGTCTACCCGACGTCGCTTCCGGCCAGGAAGCCGGCCGACGCTAATCTCTGTTCCGCGCTAATGTCCTTCCTGCCTTATCAGGCCGGTGCTAGCGAGCAGCAGGAGTGAA
>NQII01007562.1:29597-49046 GCA_002778355.1 Clitarchus hookeri
GGGGGGGGGGGTGAGCGGGCGAGCCTTCAAGGACATTCCGGCCACTTGCCGAGGAGAACAAGGAGATGGTGTTTTCTTACCTCCTCTCCCCCGACACCCCTCTTCGGCACGTGAGGAATACGTGTTCAAACCAAGGGGCGACCTTGTCCGTGGATGTGCGTGAAAAAATGACGAAGCCTGTCCGCCATGTTGTGACGCCCAAAACATTGGAAACCTCACCTGTTTAAATTAAAATGAAACTATTGTACCAGAGCATGTAGATATTCAGCCTGAAAGTTTAACTTCGTCAGTTGTTATTTGTTTAAAACTTCCACATTTTAAATGCATTAAATACCAAAACCTGCCTCAACATTTTAAATGTTTTGGCTGTCACACTATGGCGATTGACGAAAATGCAGCTACAATGAAATCACAGCATGACATCTCCTGTTATTCCTACCTTCATGGTTCAAACAAATACCCCTAGATCCAAGAACCATTCTGTCTCCATTCTTATTGTTTTTTAATGTATTTCATTTATTTTTGTGAGATGAAAAGCTTAGCACTTTTGAGTGCTTCCAGCGTAATATTACGCCGGCTGAATTTAACTGAGTTGTACGAAGTTTGCCGTTGAAGACACGGGCGAATAAATATTAGTTCGCCTGCAGTTTTCATGCGGATCTCTGCAACGTAACACTGCGTCAGAAACACTCGGAAGTGTTAATCACTCAATTTAACAAGCTGGATTGTTAAAAAAAGGACCAACAATAGTCGTGAATGTAGCTTGTCTTAATTGCCAGCAAATATTTACCGCACATAAAGTGTTAGAAAACTATTTAGTTAGGGCCCGTGGTTTTTCGAGAAACAATCTGAGCACATGCTGGACTTTAACACTATATGCGCACGCCTATTGTAACTGCTGTTCGCATAATAAGACGTTTGCACAGGGCCAATTAGGATTCGACAACTGCAGCACTGATCCTACGTGATTCGCGTGCAAATAGTAAACCCGTACCAACACACAATTCAAACCAAACGAGAACGACGAACGACCACACTGTGTTTTAAGATGTAGCGTATCTCGAGATTTTTTTTAGCGAAATAACGCTTCCCATATTTCTCGGCCTTTAGTAGACGTCTTGCCGTTTCGAGGTATATTTTACTGCCAGGCTGGATTTCGCAGTGCTGTTCATATTCGAGAACTAATGAGTTGTCCATTGCCTGTCATTTCTGCCGTTCCTTAATTCGGTTTGGCCACACGGGATTCTGCGTACTTGTACTTCAGTTGAGTCGAGAGATTTGGGCGGCTCTTACCAACAAGGTCTTTAAAGCCGATTAGGGTGAAGCGAGGTGATAATGGAGCATCGCCGGAATGCCAGGGCGGGGGAAACGGGAGATACCCGAGAAAACCCCGCCGACCGGCGGCATCGTNACCTCACCTGTTTAAATTAAAATGAAACTATTGTACCAGAGCATGTAGATATTCAGCCTGAAAGTTTAACTTCGTCAGTTGTTATTTGTTTAAAACTTCCACATTTTAAATGCATTAAATACCAAAACCTGCCTCAACATTTTAAATGTTTTGGCTNAGTTGTTATTTGTTTAAAACTTCCACATTTTAAATGCATTAAATACCAAAACCTGCCTCAACATTTTAAATGTTTTGGCTGTCACACTATGGCGATTGACGAAAATGCAGCTACAATGAAATCACAGCATGACATCTCCTGTTATTCCTACCTTCATGGTTCAAACAAATACCCCTAGATCCAAGAACCATTCTGTCTCCATTCTTATTGTTTTTTAATGTATTTCATTTATTTTTGTGAGATGAAAAGCTTAGCACTTTTGAGTGCTTCCAGCGTAATATTACGCCGGCTGAANTGTATTTCATTTATTTTTGTGAGATGAAAAGCTTAGCACTTTTGAGTGCTTCCAGCGTAATATTACGCCGGCTGAATTTAACTGAGTTGTACGAAGTTTGCCGTTGAAGACACGGGCGAATAAATATTAGTTCGCCTGCAGTTTTCATGCGGATCTCTGCAACGTAACACTGCGTCAGAAACACTCGAAGTGTTAATCACTCAATTTAACAAGCTGTATTGTTAAAAAAGGACCAACAATAGTCGTGAATGTAGCTTGTCTTAATTGCCAGCAAATATTTACCGCACATAAAGTGTTAGAAAACTATTTAGTTAGGGCCCGTGGTTTTTCGAGAAACAATCTGAGCACATGCTGGACTTTAACACTATATGCGCACGCCTATTGTAACTGCTGTTCGCATAATAAGACGTTTGCACAGGGCCAATTAGGATTCGACAACTGCAGCACTGATCCTACGTGATTCGCGTGCAAATAGTAAACCCGTACCAACACACAATTCAAACCAAACGAGAACGACGAACGACCACACTGTGTTTTAAGATGTAGCGTATCTCGAGATTTTTTTTAGCGAAATAACGCTTCCCATATTTCTCGGCCTTTAGTAGACGTCTTGCCGTTTCGAGGTATATTTTACTGCCAGGCTGGATTTCGCAGTGCTGTTCATATTCGAGAACTAATGAGTTGTTCATTGCCTGTCATTTCTGCCGTTCCTTAATTCGGTTTGACCACAAGGGATTCTGCGTACTTGTACTTCAGTTGAGTCGAGAGATTTGGGCGGCTCTTACCAACGAGGTCTTTAAAGCCGATTAGGGTGAAGCGAGGTGATAATGGAGCATCGCCGGAATGCAGGGGCGGGGGAAACGGGAGATACCCGAGAAAACCCCGCCGACCGGCGGCATCGTCAGGAGCGATCCCCACTTGCGGAAATCCGGGAGTGACCCGGCCGGGGATTGAACCCGGCTCGCCTTGATGGGAGGCGAGCAGTCTAACCGCTCAGCCTCTGCGTACTTGAGTAATAAATATTTGCTACTGGCTCAAGGTTCTCTGACGCGTGTCGAATCGACTACGGTCCAAAAACACAATTACACGAAACGTACTGAAGCTTACGGTCTTGGCGGTTTGCAATTTTTTTTAATGCAAAATGTTAAGTGTTTCACTTAAGAGAGTAGTGTAAAGAGTAAAAAGAGCGCGGAGTGAGTAGTGAAAAGAGTAGTGAAAAGAGGGCGGGCAATAGAGACAGAGCTTTCCTCTGTACGTAAATGAAACGTTTGTTTTTTCAAAATTAAAATTAATTATTGCAATTTTTGTTTATGCCAAAATTAAGTGCAGAATCTTATTTGAATTAAATACCCTGGTTCCTGTCGACCGTCTAATGCCTGTTGTAAAAGTCGATTTATATTGGTCACCCCAATTAAGAGCATGTGCTTCGTATTTACGAGCTACTAATAGCTATAATACAGGCATGGTAAATCCAGACTGTCCTTATTTTATTGCTAGTCTCCCCCACGCAGTATATCCTTGGAAATTTCAAGAAGCTGACTTTCGCTCACCTGATTTCGTTAAGTTATGGTATATTTTAAGAAAATATAAACGGAAATTTCTTTATCATATCGATACACATGAAAGTATCAATACAAAATGAGTTTAGAGAATGAAACGTTTTTCACCCATATATTCAATCTTTGCCATATAAATATTAATTCATCCTTTTCTTTAAACTTTTTTCATACTTTATTAAAAACTGAGTTTAGAATCTTAGAAAATTTAAATATCTGAACACATTTTTAATTTCTAAAATCTTTTTACGGGATATGGCGTTTTTTAAGGAACAATTCTTTCTTTTTCTGTATAACATGCATACACGTACTTAATTTCATGTAGGCACACTTATTTTGCTTTCGCCAAGCAAGTATCGTAAAATAAGAATAAATGTGTGCAAATACTGAAATGGAATACACAAAGAATGAGACTGTTCAAAATACGTTACCTGTTTAACTGGATTTGAGTAAGGAACAAATTCGTTATTTGAAAAGATGTTTATGATTTACAAAATCGACCACGTTGAGTTGGGAAAACAAAGTTCAAGATAGAATAAAACGCAGATTTCCACAACTAACTGTAACTCCTCGAATATACGTCACTGTGTTTCTTTTGGCCCGCCTTACTATCTTCGTTTATATGTACAGCGACCCAAACACTAAATAGTGAGTAAGGAAAACTATTCCCTGAGCTGACGTTGATGCCGACTAAGCCGGAAAGAAACCTCAGGGGGTAAAAAAAAAAAAAAGAACAGTACAATCAGATAGAAATCGCGTACATTCGGTACGAATATGAAGCAGCCTGTCTGGTAGGGAGGAATATGATGGTGTAGCATACAAACCCTCCATGTGTGCAGAAAGGGTAGAAAAGAGAGGAGAAAAAAAAAGCGCGAGGTGATAGATCGGCCGCATAAACTTCACGACTAGCTAGAAATGAGCTCTCGAGATGGCCGCTTCTCTGCAATGAAATTGTCTCATAAACTCTCTCCCCGTAGCCAGGGAGTAAAAAAAAAAAAGGTCATGTTGTTATTTTTGGCTAGTAAAGTCGCAATGGGCCGTGAAACTTGCGAGTCTGATTGGAGGAAAAATTCTATCCGCACCCTCCGACCCCTCCCCCTACCCCATCCTGACCCTTCCGCCATTACCCCGCTGTGACCTCCACGCCATAACCGCTGCATGCAGTCGCCGGGGAAATAATAACAATAATAATATGCAACAAGGCATGACTAGACCCCGCGCACATTAGCTTGACAAACGGTCAGGCGCTTGGTTCGAATCCAACCAGGCGCCAAGCATATGCCTTATTTCCCCGAGTGCGGGCGACTTCGGTGGTAAAAGCGCACAAGTGCGGTTATATATATGCGTCTCGAACGGATGGAGCGCATCGCTACTACACCACTACTACACCGCGTGCCGTGAATTATTCTTCTAGAGATCTTCGAATTTGCTGTAATGATTTCCGGTAGCTACTTGAAATGTATTACAATAGCAATAAAAAATGCATGCAGTTTTTCTTGCCAATATAAAAGTGTTGGCTTTGAAAAAGAGACAACTTGCATAGAAAAAAATGAAACTCTGTAATTCTGTAACCATTTTCCTTACTACCCATATATTGTAAGGTGAAAAAAAAATATTTTTTATTTTTTTCAATTTGTGCAATTTAATCTCCAGTAAAACGATTACAGCTTTTTAATACACTTTCGTCTTCNTTTATTTTTTATTTTTTTCAATTTGTGCAATTTAATCTCCAGTAAAACGATTACAGCTTTTTAATACACTTTCGTCTTCTATTTTAAGGAGCTCATGGTGTGCAAGTCTCAAACTGATGTCAATATCACACTTATGGTCATGTAACTAGTTGCATCCGTAAAACAATGCCTGAAACTTTATGTGGGCTTAATTGTGTTAGTAAAAATGTTACATTTGGCATTCACGCGAAAACCATATTACACAACAACACAAAAATTAATTAAACTTTAATGAGACAACTGCGGAAGTTAAAATTATTTACTAATATATCAAGAACAGGCAGTAATTAACATGTACGCCGGAGAAGTAGATCTTCGAAGGTACTGATCTTAGCTTGGTTCCCACAGAAGGCATAAAGTTTATTTGTAGGCAAGTTAATGTATAATGGTTTGTCAGAGATGAAAGTAAATCATTGCACATCAAGTCGAACGTGATATTAGTTTTCCTACACATGCAGCATAGGATGTACCAAAAGAAAATCTTACCGGTTTTGATTCTGTGAATCTAAGAATGTCTTCCTTCACCACGTCCGTTTTGGCGAGAAATTTGTTATTAGAGTCAGTGGGTTATAGTTACAATAGTACCGTAAGAACACTGTGAACTAAAAGGCAAGAAATTTTTTCGTGCGTATAAGGACACGACGCGTCGAAACCTAATCTAAGGCCAGATTCCTTCCACTTAACCTGGCTTGCAAATAGTTCAAACACAAAGACAGTATTGCCGCGACAGTTGTATCACGCTCATGTAACGAGAAGGCCAGACCAAAGGTGGTATACTTGCTTCGGAGCCCAGCAGTATAATCCGCAGGTTCTATAATCTTTATTTTTTTGTGCACAACTACGTGACGTAAGATCCAAACTTCAACGATGAACTCGTGTAGATGTGGGAAAATAATATCATATTTTTAATTCAACAACGAGAAACCATAGGCGAAATATCTACGCCAAAAAAGTTGTTCATAAAGTGCAAGATTGGGGAATAAATTCTCAACGCGTTACCAAGACAAAGTAAAGTGTCCTCGCATTCTTGCAATAGGTGCGAGGGAAATACTTTTCCTGAAAGTTATAAATTTCCTCAGTGAAAAGAGATTTTTCCAAGTTAAGTTACACATTGTAAACTTTAGTACAGTACAAGTGCAAAAGTAATTTTATCGATAAATATACATAAATATTATTTAAATAATTACTAACATATTTTTACTGGTTACAGGATATTCAATTAGCAGTCAGCAAACTAGGAACTGCTTAGTTATTCGCAAAAACTGTATTTCTGGACACTTCAGATTCGAGAATATAGATAGTACTCGCAGAAATTCAAACTATTGTTTGATTCTCCAACGCTTATGTATTTCTTTATTTTGTGCTACTGTATTGCCTCTTATCTGAGATACTATGAAGGTATATGAAACAACAATAATAAATAACTGACTCCAGATCAGTTGCAAGAGGTAAATATTACTCGAAGCCAACAACCCATTACACTGAAGGTATGAACATATACCCCATCCCCTATTAACTACGTAAGATGTTGATGGTTGATGCGACTCTTACAAAA
Organism: Clitarchus hookeri; assembly: GCA_002778355.1. Classification (NCBI taxonomy): domain Eukaryota; kingdom Metazoa; phylum Arthropoda; class Insecta; order Phasmatodea; family Phasmatidae; genus Clitarchus; species Clitarchus hookeri. Next base: position 36,302 of record NQII01007562.1, read on the forward strand.
ACATAAGAAGCCGCATAGGACGTTCTATGGTGTAGCAGTTTTGCTGCAGGTTACAGGTGGGAATTTTCGAATTTTAGGTTCAACACTATCAAAAACTACTCAACGTACATGTGGTCACATTCATTTCCTCAGAAATTTGTCTGTAGTAGCGCTGCAGACATGAAACAACTTTAAATAAAAACACAGCCAAGTTTAAACAAAATGCACGGCATCGGACAATAACAACAGGCGGGAAAAAACTGATGATTTCTTCCAGCAGTTGAGTGGCCTTCATTATTCTAAAAAAGCTCTAGCGGATGTCCTTTGTTCAACTACTGTAGTATTTCGCCCGAGTCGCACATTATCTTGAGAAACTCTTGCTAGGCGTATGTTACAGACTCAAGAATGATTACGGCGTGTCAAACGTATGGCGGTCGTACAAATCAAAATAGTAATTTACACAACGTGTAACTAAAAATCACCGACAACTCCGCGAGGCGATTTCTGACAAACATATAAGACCAAAATGTATGTACCATTTTACCCTAAAGTGTTTTTTAGTGAAACTGTGCATCCCCAAAAATCGAAATTTTAAAATTTTTCGTTTCAAATATTAGGAACTACTTGCGACTAAACAAACAAATCGGTGAATAGTGTTTTGTAGAACGGAGATCTTACACCTGTGAAAATGTGATTGGTAATATAATCCCCCTTCATCAGGATATTAGAGGTTGCCACCCTGTGTTTTGTTACGAATCAGCACCACTATTTTCCCGATGAAGGGGAATGGTAATAACAACCACATTTTCTCAGGCGTAAGATCTACGTTCTAAAAAAAATACGATTCACCGATTTGTTGCTTGATCGCTAGTAGTTCCTGATATTTGTAACGAAAACCATTTCAGAAATTCGATTTTTTGGGGGCGCATACCTTCTATAATAATTGCTTTAGGGAAAATTACATACTTTTCCGTCTAATACTTTCTTCAGGAATCACTTCCCGGTGTTTGTTAGTGAGTTTTAGCTAGCCCATACGTTGTGTATGCTAACCCTCCAAGGAGCGTGCTAGTAAGTTTTTCAGGTTCCTATGAAAGCACTTCAAACACACATGGTTTAAATAACTCCTGCGTCGAGTAACGTGGACTGTTTATCACATTCACACCATTTTCAAAATGATATGAATATAGAACGTACTACGAACACTACTTAAGTAAGAAACTCGTATGTTTCCTGCTGATTTCCGGTTAGTTTACCCTACCCTATTTTGACTGAGTCTATCAATATTTAAGCAATGCAAGCGTAAAGTACAACAAAGTTGTGNTTAGTTTACCCTACCCTATTTTGACTGAGTCTATCAATATTTAAGCAATGCAAGCGTAAAGTACAACAAAGTTGTGGTATTATAAAACGTTATTCTCAATGTTAACATGTTTATCGTGTGTTTTCTGAAGCCGTGTAAGTGATGATGTTATTTTTAATGTGCAGACACGGAAAATTTACTTAAAAAAAACTGCCTGAAAGCACTCAACTGATAATATTTTAAAATATATACATACAAGTTCAAACCGAAGGGTTGCGATTTTTCAAATATATGATAGGACAATATTAGTAAACAGAGAATCGCTCTCCAATGGCGAAAAGTTAAAAACAGAAGTAGATACTTTATAAAACTATCTCGATACGCTACTGGCGGCCTCCAAGGCGAGATCAAAGCGCTTCCTTCGGGCTTCTCTATACCGGGTTCGAATCCTGGAGAAGCCACTTCTCCTTAACAGCCAGGCAAAATAGTGGGATGATTTACTTACCGATCTAATGAAATTTTAATACTTCTGGTAATCTGTTCGCATTACACGCTTCGGTCAAGAGTATACTTAGTACGCGAAACGGTGGGGTCGTTTACTAAGCAATCAAATAAAAATGTAACAAGTGCTTGCAAACGGGATAAGGACGCGCGCCATCGCAGAGAGCCCCAGGTGACGCAATGCGCACTCGGACCGAGAGCACACTTCGCAGCGAGCACGCACNAAGGTATATGAAACAACAATAATAAATAACTGACTCCAGATCAGTTGCAAGAGGTAAATATTACTCGAAGCCAACAACCCATTACACTGAAGGTATGAACATATACCCCGTCCCCTATTAACTACGTAAGATGTTGATGGTTGATGCGACACTTACAAAAACATAAGAAGCCGCATAGGACGTTATATGGTGTAGTAGTTTTGCTACAGGTTACAGCTGCGAATTTTCGAATTTTAGGTTCAACACTATCAAAAACTATTCAACGTACATGTGGTCACATTCATTTCCTCAGAAATTTGTCTGTAGTATCGCTGCAGACATTAAACAACTTTAAATAAAAACACATCCAAGTTTAAACAAAATGCACGGCATCGGACAATAACAACAGGCGGGAAAAAACTGATGATTTCTTCCAGCAGTTGAGTGGCCTTCATTATTCTAAAAAAGCTCTAGCGGATGTCCTTTGTTCAACTACTGTAGTATTTCGCCCGAGTCGCACATTATACTGAGAAACTCTTGCTAGACGTATGTTACACACTCAAGAATAACTACGGCGTGTCAAACGTATGGCGGTCGTACAAATCAAAATAGTAATTTATACAACGTGTAGCTAAAAATCACCGACAAACTCCGCGAGGCGATTCCAGACAAAAATATAAGACCAAAATGTATGTACCATTTTACCCTAAAGTGTTTTTTTAGTAAAGCTATGCACCACAAAAAATCAAAATTTTGAAATGATTTTCGTTTCAAATATCAGGAACTACTTGCGATTTAACAACAAACCGGTGAGTAGTGTTTTGTAGAACGGCAATCTTACACCTGTGAAAATGTGGCTAGTAATATAGTATCCCTTCATCTGGAAAAATGGGGTTGCCACCCTGTGTTTTGTTACGAATCAGCACCACTATTTAACCGATGAAGGAGAATGGTATTACCAAACTCATTTTCTCAGATCTACGTTCTAAAAAAATACTTTTCACCGATTTGTTGCTTGATCGCTAGTAGTTCCTGATATTTGTAACGAAAATCATTTCAGAAATTCGATGTTTTGGGGGCGCATAGCTTCTCTGATAATCGCTTTAGGGAAAATTACATACTTTTCCGTCTAATACTTTCTTCAGGAATCACTTCCCGGTGTTTGTTAGTGAGTTTTAGCTAGCCTACACGTTGTGTATACTAACCCTCCAAGGAGCGTGCTAGTAAGTTTTTCAGGTTCCTATGAAAGCACTTCAAACACACGTGGTTTAAATAATTCCTGCATCGAGTAACGTGGACTGTTTATCACATTCACACCATTTTCAAAATGATATGAGTAGGGAACGTACTACGAACACTACTTAAGTAAGAAGCTCGTATGTTTCCTGCTGATTTCCGCTTAGTTTACCCTACCCTATTTTGACTGAGTCTATCAATATTTAAGCAATGCAAGCGTAAAGTACAACAAAGTTGTGGTATTATAAAACGTTATTCTCAATGTTAACATGTTTATCGTGTGTTTTCTGAAGCCGTGTAAGTGATGATGTTATTTTTAATGTGCAGACACGGAAAATTTACTTAAAAAAAACTGTCTGAAAGCACTCAACTGATAATATTTTAAAATATATACATACAAGTTCAAACCGAAGGGTTGCGATTTTTCAAATATATGATAGGACAATATTAGTAAACAGAGAATCGCTCTCCAATGGCGAAAAGTTAAAAACAGAAGTAGATACTTTATAAAACTATCTCGATACGCTACTGGCGGCCTCCAAGGCGAGATCAAAGCGCTTCCTTCGGGCTTCTCTATACCGGGTTCGAATCCTGGAGAAGCCACTTCTCCTTAACAGCCAGGCNCTACATTCCGCCAGGACTTTCGCGAATTGCAGGCAGAGATTAAAATACCGAACTGTGCATACCGCGCCGCCGCGCTTGTGCTTGTTACAGAGATCGCGTGATTTGTGCGCTCTCGGTTCCAGAGTGTTGCAGACATTCACTTATTAACGTTTCTATCGTCTTAAAGCCTCGCCGAGAAGCACACTGTAAAACCGATAAAGTCTGTTCAAGGTAAACTGAGCACTTTTTAAGACATCGACTTGTGTACACATTGTGTGTATTCTCCCGTGGGCCTTACCGCTTTAATTCATGCGTTGGTCAAGTCAAACTGTGGAATTATTAGAAAAGTAGATATTTTACTAATTTGATAATTATTGCATTTATATACTTCAGTATTCACACATATTTACCTAGCACTTTAAATACAATGTTAAAACATTGAGCTACTTTCCCTCCGTCTTTACCAACTTGAGTGGGAGTATGACAGCCAGTATGCCTGTTCAAATATACGCAAGCGCCCCTGCTTGATTTCAAAAGTGCCCAGTTAACCGTGAAAAGCCTGAATTCCTTTGGTTCCAGTAACTATGGGCGGAAAATTCCTCGAACATAAACTTTCATGAAATTATTGAATTACTTTTTACCAATCCGAAGTCAAATTTTACTGAGTTGAAAATAATTATGTTTTTAAATTGCAAAAAGCGCGCCTTCGATTTGCACAACAATTATACCCAGTTCTCCTAAGTGGCGCGAGCTCTCATGCCTTATTATAAGCCATGAAGTTCAACAATTTAAAACTCATTTCCTATTTTAAGAAAACATGGGTGTACACACAAGGAAAAGGAAATTGCGTGAAGATAATTTTCCAAGGAGTACCAATGAGAAATAAGAATTGAGTTTATTTGGAAAGACATTCCTACGCTAATTTTTGTTTATTTCAAAGTAAATTCCTAAACTTATTTTCTTCATATTTTCGGTTGATAAATGTGTATTTATTAATTTTCAAAATCGATATGCCTAGTAGAAGCGTAAATGAGCTTGCGCCGAGCTACCGAAGACGAGATGTATTATTTGCTTGCAATTTTACTTTCCCGCTTGCTTAATAAAACTCGCCGTTTAAAAGTGAATTTATGTCACTTAAATAAGCCAGATAAAAAGACTGAATGAGCTCATTACTCTAAAAATTTTCAAATTCGTGATTAAAAAATTGAAAAGTAACGTCATTACCAACACATTTTAAATTACTCTCCACTCATTAAACCGAAGTTATCACCGAAGGTGTGGCTTGAAGATGAATTAAAACTTGGTATTTGGAAAATAAATTCTCACTTTTATAGCCTTTATTCTAGTGTCCGTAATAAAAGAACTGCCAGGAACAATTTTTCATTTATATCTGAAAATAATTCTAATGATTTTTCTGACCGAAAATTTTAAATTCCCTGATTTGGATCCACAGTTAATACAATAGAAATCAAAATGTACCAAGACAAAATTAATAGAGCCAAATATATTTCTTAAAAAATAAATATTTGCCATGGTGTTTGTAAAGTGATTGGAGCCTCATCAAAAACACTATTTCTGAAATGCCAGTAACCTATACAAAATAATCGTAAAAACATTGTTATTTTAACCACATCACATTCAATCATCACAAGATCGTAGACGTTATGGACGTTCACTATTTCAACAAACTCTAGAAATGACTTTTTTTAACAGACGACAGTAAAAGCAATGGTTCAGGTGTGACCACAGGTTATCAGAACCTAGCAATTACTAAAAATGTTCACTTTAAATCACAATCATTTCATTTCCCCACTTCTCCAGCCTTAGATTAAAAACGTGAAAACGTATATGAATAAATGAACAAATTACTTTTATGCTCAAGCAGGCAGTAACATTAACAACCAGTTGCAGGTCGATATAATAGATTTATTTTTACTGCAGGGTAATTCAACTTTGATACTTTTTTTACCTCTTTTAAAAATAATTCCACCGTTATGTCTTGTAGTCTAGAAATAATAATCAGATGACTCATTCCCATTAGAAAAATAGGTTTNAAAATAATTCCACCGTTATGTCTTGTAGTCTAGAAATAATAATCAGATGACTCATTCCCATTAGAAAAATAGGTTTTAAGGTCTCGCCAAGTAAAAAGAACTGAGTAGCTGAATAGCATTTTATTTATATGAATATCAATCGCAAAAAAAAAAAAACGCTGCACGATACAACAAAGTTTCAAACAAAAGAGCCACAAAAAATTAGAAGAAAAATAACAAGTCTCGTATACACAAGCAAGTGGAATTATTTCTGTCTAGTTTCACCGTCGAAATCCTCCTGCTGCCCCCACACCAAGCCATCGGCCGAAGACGAACGAAAGAAAAGAAGCACTTTGTGTCCAAGACAATAATTACCCTGTCCTGGAGCTAACATAGGGCCAATAAATATCTCCGGAGGGGCCATTTGACCATAACGAGAGCGCAGAAGTAGTCCAATGTGACACAGTGCGCCATTAAACCTCTCCAATTAGTTCCGTTTAAAACACAAAAGAAGTTAAACGTTGACAACAGCTCCGTCCGAAGTCACGGGGAAACGGAGAAGGCTTGCTTCGCGGCGCTGGAGAAAACAATCTCTCGCTTAAACGTTTATGTGGCTTGAGAAGAAAAAAAATACGAGCCGGGCACAATACGTTAAGAACACTTGATCACGTTGCTTTAATCAAATAAAAATCACGGTTGAGCCTGGGAAATTACGCCACGCGGGACATGCATAAATCACCAGTGAATAGGAGGGAGAGCGGAGCGGGTAAAGAAAAGAATAACCACAAGAGCAAATAAGAGTGGGTTTTTGATAAAGGGGAGGGATGAAGTGTCACGACAAGAAAAGAAACGGAAGGAGAAAAAGATTTCCTTAAGATCACAACTCAAGTCTTTTAATTGGCTGTGTATACCAAAGGAATTGGAGCTGTTCTTTGTTAATTGTGCAAACCCTAATTGGAGGGGAATTCTGCGGAGCTCTGTCATGGATTTACTTGGAACTCTTCCTCCAGCGTCCCCCCCCCNCCCCCCCCCGGGCCAAGGCTCTTGACACAAGCACTGTCCCACCCTCGTACAGCCCTTGCTGTCCTTATATAGGGCCTCCCATCTAATTGTCGGTCATAATTCTGGTGTATGAGGCAAGTTAATGGACCCGCCGCCAGATTGCTCTGCTGGCGATATTTCAGCGCCGCGACAGGCAGATGTTCACTGAGGACCAGGAGGGGAATGGAGGGGAGGGTAAAGGGAAGGAGGGGANTTTCAGCGCCGCGACAGGCAGATGTTCACTGAGGACCAGGAGGGGAATGGAGGGGAGGGTAAAGGGAAGGAGGGGAATCTTTTTACGAGCCGCGATTCTGTACCATACACAGCAACTTTATGGCATTCTTGAGGTCATGTTTTAGTGCGCACATAAAATCAATTAGTCACCGGTTTCAGCGGACGAAAAAAAAAAAAACAGTCCTGAGCAGCACATGACCTGTAGAACATCATACGGTGCTTCAAATAAATGTGAGCTCGTNAAAAAAAAAAAAACAGTCCTGAGCAGCACATGACCTGTAGAACATCATACGGTGCTTCAAATAAATGTGAGCTCGTATGTCCGTTGGTGGCATATAATACACGTCACGAGTTATTCTTGTTGCCACGCAAGATTTTCCTATCCAATGGCGATGTTTCTAGAGTAAGCCTTCTATAATGAGGCTGATGTATGTTATTTACTCATGAAGGAAAAGTTAGTGTTAAACATAAGTGGTTTTTCACTTCCCTTCCCCAACCACAGATGTGATGTGATCAGTGCTCAACAACGTAGAGTTATAAATTCACATAACAAATCAGCACGAGATTAATTCAAAAGTACGATACCAGCATTTACAAAGAAGTTATCAAATACAGTCATTCATAACTAAATTGGGCTGTAAAACTGCAATTTAATTTACTTAATATCTAAACTTGCATACAATAAACACAAAAAATAAAAGGTATTTAAATAGCTGGATCTACGCGTTGCATAAACCTGTGATGTATGACGATAAACAGAGCTCCATAAACCCAAACACGAGATCCAGTGTCAATATGCATAAGATTATAAACAAAAGTAGCATCACAAATGAAGTAAATGATGTGAAATCCAAATAAATTAATGTATGTCTATGCTAATTCAAGATAGTATCAGGTATTGATAATTCACACGGAAGTTTATTTAGTTGCGGTAAACACGAAGATNTCTATGCTAATTCAAGATAGTATCAGGTATTGATAATTCACACGGAAGTTTATTTAGTTGCGGTAAACACGAAGATAAAACTGTTTGGTTGGACGTAAATATTTTATGCATAAATTCTAACAATCGAAAATTATGGAAAAAAAATGAGTGCGTGTACTTAATGTACGCACGTAAGAAGTTATACTTGTTTGGCGTGACTAAAATAAAATTTTAATTACGTATGCAAATAATTTATGTAAGTAGGAAAACGATAAAATGACTGAAGAAAGACACNCTAAAATAAAATTTTAATTACGTATGCAAATAATTTATGTAAGTAGGAAAACGATAAAATGACTGAAGAAAGACACGCGCCAATATAAGTTCAACTTCAAAAACCTAAGTGTGAGAAATAACACTCTTAAACTCTGTTACTAGACAAATATAACAATTTGTATTTCAGTGATGGGTCATACCCCTACCACGTTCACTGTCAAATTTCGTTACACTGTGCGCGCGCAACTTCCGTCGCACACTAAACGTTTCCCCTCAACGCGCCAAAAGAAGCATAACTTCAAAAAATTATTCAGTTTTTCAGTTTGTTGTCGTGTAATACCAAACTCTGGAAAAGTTGCTACGATTTTCTTACGGGCAATTTTGTCTTATTTAATTGTTTAGTTTAATCTGTGCTCGTAAGAACATCAACGTGTTGGTCATTAGTGCGAACATACCAGATCAAACATTTTGTAGTACCAAATATTCTATTTTAAGGCGCCTTTAACTTTCCGCATTTTTGATTACCTAAAGGAATTAATCGTTTCAAGCAGTATTTTCTAACTTGTCTTTTTTTAATTTTTTTATTTTATTTTACGTTTAGTTGGTAAAGGCTATCTACGTGCCACGGATCGTGGATCGCATGTCCAGCCATTCACCCAATCGTGGTTCCACATTACATTTTAATTAGACACAAATTTAGTATTCCACACTTATTATAACTCAGTGTTTGAGTTATTTAAAGTGAACGGATTAAGACAGATTTCCAGGCTAAACTCATATTTATAAATGTTACGAGTTTAATTAGCCCAACAAGGCTTTGTGATAATCACAGAAACTGAGAAATACTTCATTGAACGCAGTCATCCACATAGTACATCGATGTTTTTAAAGGTTTTTAGAATTTTTTCGAAAAGGTTTTCTGAGATTACTAGAATATTTTACGGCAATTTTTTACCAGCGGGTGTGCGTGAAATTTCGAAGCGCATAATTCTCCTCGCAGCTTCTCTCTTCTCAGGCGATAACACCCAGCGCTATGTTTCATGGCTCGGAAACATCTCAGAATGGTAGGGTTAACAAGCGACTCAGACCAGTGCTTGTCGAGGCTCGCGCATCTTTCACCCGAATATCTCATTCACGTGGTGAAGCTACACTCTCTCGTCATTTACATTTCTGAGGGAGAAAAGGGGGAGAGGGTGGAGAATGATTCGGCCAGTGATTACTTTTATATTCATAACACAGGATGATTATACCCGCTGTCTAAGCGTTTTAAATAAGATCATTCTTATGAAACTTGAGATTTTTCCTCTGAATATCTTCGCGATTAGGCTAGGAGAAAATTTTTCTGACCCAACAAAATATTTAATTGAGTAACTGGAATTAAATATATATAATTTTCAATAATATATATATTTAAATTCGAATAAAATTATTTGTTTAAAGTCATAATATTTTGTTGCTTTCAACACGAAGTTTTTAGTTAAATCAGTTGTTTTTTTTTNAAAATTATTTGTTTAAAGTCATAATATTTTGTTGCTTTCAACACGAAGTTTTTAGTTAAATCAGTTGTTTTTTTTTGTTGGTTGCAAATACTCTTTTGATACACACCGTTTAGTCAACATTGTGTTTAGTTCGTTTGCAAATCTNTTTTTTTTGTTGGTTGCAAATACTCTTTTGATACACACCGTTTAGTCAACATTGTGTTTAGTTCGTTTGCAAATCTACAATCTTAAACACACTTCATTTGCTGCAAAACATGTTTTGTTGCTGCAGGAAAAAATGTCGTTAAAGACGAACCACTCCAAAGTAGGTTTGCCGCTAACAAAATGTTTGTTTAATCTATATATTAAGGGTAATGTCCTTGCATTGTGGTTACAAGAAAGCATTATCCTTTAAGATCAATTCAGTTCCTATATTTACGAACCATTATGTCGATGATCTAAGGAATTTATTTGATAACGTATCATTCAGAAAGTTTTGTTAGGTACTAAAATCTATAATGAACAAAATAAATGTTTTAATATCACGTCACTCTTTTATTTGGTATACAGCAACATTTCTTTNATCTATAATGAACAAAATAAATGTTTTAATATCACGTCACTCTTTTATTTGGTATACAGCAACATTTCTTTAGTGTAACCAAAACATGCTAAAGGAACATTTCTTTCTTTCCTACAAAGAAAATGGATATTTCCATAAACAGCCCGGTAACATCAAACTGTAGATGGCTCCGCAGCTGTAGTAGATCCTCTTCTACGTCGAGCTCTTCCCTAAATATTAAGCTCACGGGCGTGTATATGCGTAATACAGTCCTTCCATATTCAGGCGAAACATATCTAATATTTAATCACTGCTGTAGTTTGCACTCAGGTCTCTTCTTTGCTTGTAATCTTCATCGCGTCTTGTTACCATTGTACTTGCCTGGTTTTATAATTATTCCGTCGCGTATATCAATCAATTAATGCAAATTCCTAGCTGCGTGATCATTTAAGATCGTCACAGCCCTAGCGATGAATCAAATATGACTTAAAACTTCCTTAAAACAATTCAAAACGTTCGCAGAGAAAGTAATCATTTTCAACAATATTATTTTAAAATTAACTACTTCTCTCATAGGCTAGCTAGTATCGCCTCACATAGTTATAACACAAAATATTTGCACATAACAAAATGTTGACAACTTTCTTTCTCAAGGAGAAATTAATTTCATTACCAGTTCTGATTCTAACAAAATATCTTTGTGTTACATGTAAACAAATGAGACTGGCAGTTCAGCTGGCTGATAAAAATTCTAACCTACATGAAAAACAATGTCAAAAGAAATAAATAATTCTTACGGCATTCAACTATGGTTTGTAGGTTAGTTAAACAAATTCATACTCTCAAATTATATACGTCTGTTATCTCAAACCCAGATCATCAAAATAATTAAAATAATAATTAAAACGCCATGTGTTACAGTACAATCACAAACAGAGCCACATGAAAAGTGTGCTGTTGCTATTACTATATTTTAACAACATTTAGATGGTATAAAAAGCCCACTTGAATGTTACCCCTATATTAAAAGTCTAGATGGGTTGTGGCGACAGATATTCCGTTTCTACCATACTTTTTTTTTTAGTGCGGTTTTGTTTTTCATCACATATTATTTCGTCAACAATATGTTCGGTTCGTTTGCAATTCTACAAAGAAGTATTTTAAGTATTTTGTTGGTTCTCTTTCCCGGGATTAAACACGGGATCAAAGCACTTTTTTGAACCTATTGCATTTCGTCTTATTTAGGTACTTTTTCAAAACGCTGCAAGATAATCATGTGTTGAATGAGTATATGTCGTGGCAATTGAAAATCTCCGTTGTGATATGTTTAACACCAGTTGAAAACTCTGCGTTCCTTGCCGATAACGCGTTTCTCTCGTTTAACCTTGTACGACGACGTGGTGATGAGCGAGACGGCGGTTTTGTTTTGTTTTTTTGTTGTGTTTTCCAGGGCCTTGAGCAAGAGTTACGTCCTTCACGCTTGCTCTCTGGCAACGCAGATGCGCAGAGGTTTCTCTCTCGCTTCCGCGAACCGACAACCAGACCCCGGACTTACGGAACTGGCGCCCTGGGCAAGCGTAACTTTAATTTTCGGTACTTTTCTTAAATACTTCAATTTACCATTCTGTCTTTAGTAGCAAGCAAGCTTTTGGAACTCAGCACCACTTAACTTCTTAAAACAATTCAACTTGAAAATTAAGTATGTTCTTACACACGTCACCGAAGCAACATTAACGAAGTTGAGTAAACACAAACATTTAAATGTTATTGATTTTTTTTTTCAAGAAATGAAAATAATTTTCCAAATACTTCCTGTTGCTCTGGGCATTTGTCCTGTCTGCCCAGTCTGAGGCCAGTTGAATCGTGATCGCTACACAGCAAGAGAAATGCTTGAACGAACCAATTAAATACTTGTTTGTGTACGGACAAAAATACGCAGTTGCTCTTAAAAATTACTTATTCGCGAGACGAAACTCGAAATGCGAAATAATTGGTTCCGTTCATCTAACAAAAGGCGCATTTTTTAATACAGATTCAATTTAATACTTTGTGAACTAGCCATTTCAGATGTTTATAGTACTTTCTATAGAGTATGTATGTGATACAGGAGAACAAAGTGAAAATATTACGAAAGGGAACAGATGTCCGGAAATGTGTGGCTTGGCGGTTGAGCGACAAATTTGGATACAATATTTGTTTGTGGGTTCCTAAATATGCGCAACCGGCTAACCAACACCGCGAAATTGGTGGACTACCCGCGCCTTAAAATTGGATACCAAAAAATTTATAATTTGATATATTTGTACCAAACATCGTTCAACTTGTACGCATTGCATGTAACAACATTTTCATAGAATAAAAAAATTGCACTTCA
>NQII01007562.1:51809-66208 GCA_002778355.1 Clitarchus hookeri
GGGGGGGAGAAAAGGAACCCTTGCGCGCAGAGGCGATGAGAGATGCGGTGCGCGTGTCACGGGTCGCCCTTAGCTATCACGGCGCTTCTAGGCCACCGACACGCAAAACTCGCCCCGTCAGACAGCGCCCTCAGCTCCGCGGCGGTAAGGGGTGGGGGAAGGGGTTGGTATTCCGCGAAAGGTTTATTGCCGTCTGGTCACGCGCGAGTCCGCAAGGTCGTGTAATAGAGGGTAGGAGCACGTGTTACGTGGTTGGCTCCCGGGGGGGAGGGAGGAAAGCCAACGAGTGTTTCGGACGACAGGCGAGATTGTCCACCTCACAAGAGCGCACACGCGCGCCAACACCAACCCCCGCACACCCCCTCATAAAGTCTGAGAGATGTTGCCATCCATCAGCTGTATCAGGAGTGGTCCTGGTGTAGTGCGCTAGGGGGTGGAGGGGGAGAAGCAGGACCAGACCCCGATCCTCAAGTGCACGTCATAACGTACACCCTCCGCTGCCTGGGCAACCCTCTTATCCCGGCAATAAAAGTGCCCGCTCGCTCGTCAAGGGGGCGGGCAGGGGGGTAGAGGGATGAGATTTGTGCGGTCGGGATTACCGTCCTCTTGCCCACCAAAGCTCCACCCTGATATACCTTCGCCTGTTCCCCCGTGCCCTCCGCCTCCTGATCCTGCCGTCGATCGCTGCAATTAAGAGGCCGTGGCGCGCAGCGGAAAACTGATCGAGAAATTACTCAAGAATAATTATGTTACCGGCTTTCTGGGCGGTACCAACCAACTTTCAGTACGCACTAAATATAGTTCGTTTACGGCGGATGGAACGCTTCTGAAATCAACCTTCGGAAAATAAAATCCCCTTTTTTTAATTGGAGATATTCTATATAACCCAGTTATATGCTATTCGTGATTACGCAGAAAAAAATCGCAGCCCGTAAAATGCATACACGCTACCATGCACAAGGGCAAGTAGGCTCCCAGTTAAGTTGGCAGCGAATTAAGAAAAACAGCCCCATGTCTTTACTTCGAGTGTAATGTTTAAATTTGTGGCAATTCACGTATAGGCTATTCACGGTAAAGTCTTACAGGCATAATTGTTTTCTCGGCGTGAACGTTTTGACGCAGCGTAACGTTCGTGTCGAATATTCCCGTACAAAATATTTGTTGAAAATTCTTTCAAAAAACAGTTCTAAAGAACAACGTTTCACAGAATTTCGTTGAATCCAGTCTTTGGCAAGACATAGGTAATATATTTTTTTTGAATACTTTCTTGCGCCGTTTTTAAATCTTCGAAGATGTTTTTAGTTCTTCTCGGCGTGACTATTTTATTATCAAATAAAAAATTCAACTGCTTCGAAAACCTTTATTTCAATCGCCTGTATTATGCTCTTTTCCTCGGATTTTAGGATACAGTTTAATTGCAATCTAAAAGAAAAGGTATGATCGTCGTTAAAACGTTGCTCTGAAGTCAATAGCCTACACTCCAAGATGACGAAATGACGATGGAACGAAGGCGATACCTGCATAAAAATATATTTCGCAAAACAAAGTATTCGGTCTGCCAACATGAACGAGAAACAAAGCCTTCTTTCTCCCTTGCCATGTGCCAAAATCTGTCATGACCTGTACATGAGTGTAATTGGGTTTTGTAGTTTTCCGTTACACTACGCNTCGAAGATGTTTTTAGTTCTTCTCGGCGTGACTATTTTATTATCAAATAAAAAATTCAACTGCTTCGAAAACCTTCATTTCAATCGCCTGTATTATGCTCTTTTCCTCGGATTTTAGGATACAGTTTAATTGCAATCTAAAAGAAATGGAATAATCGTCTCGTCGTTCAAAAGTTGCTCTGAAGTCAATAGCCTACACTCCAAGATGACGAAATGACCCTGGAACGAAGGCGATACCTGCATAAAAATATATTTCACAAAACAAAGTATTCGGTCTGCCAACAAGAACGAGAAACAAAGCCTTCTCCCTTCCTGTGTAATTGGGTTTTGTAGTTTTCCAAAAGAGAAGCAATATATATATATATATATATATATATATATAATTTTCTTAGAATAAACATAATTATTTTATATTATACGTCAGAAAATTTTAAGTATGTATTACTCTGATTATTTTGAACGCCCACAAATAACTCACATTTTGTCCTTTATAGCTAACATCCGCTTAACCTACGAGCTAAATTTTTGTTATTTTTTTAAAAACTGCACAAAAATTGCTGAAGAGGCAAAACTAATAAATTACCGTAGTCAGCCGAGTTTCTGGCAGGAAAGTGCCATGTTAAGTCATTTTTTTTTAATAATAAACAATTGCCAAAGTTAGATAAACTTTTAAAAAAAAAACCTCTTAACCCGTTCAGTCCCCGCGTCCATGATGGAGGACGTGTTGCACATGAAGGATGTTTATTGTCGGTACTGTACACGACAAGGCATCGTTGACCGATATTTTGAACGTCTCCCTTGTGAGAAATATGGTTTGTTGAAGTTTCTGAACTTCTCATTTGTGAATGGTTAATGCTAATATCAACAAACACACGGCACGTTGTTTACTGATTGCGAGAGGTACAACTACAACGTCCGCCAAAAAGTTAAACGATTGCAACAGTTGAGCTCGTAAATTAATTCAGGACTGAAAGGGTTAATAGAATTTTAATTTTTCATGGACCTTTATATTTTTGAAAACTTTCTTAAATTTATAATAAATAATTAGGAGAGCTACTGGTTTTTATTTTAAAAAAAGGAGCGATATTTTCAAAATTTATTTATGCAACATAACCAAGTTTATTTATTGGGGGACCAGGATAAAATGTTAGAAGACATTTGTGAGCGAAGACCTCTAACGATGTTATTATATTTTTGTAACAGAAAAAATTATGTTCAGGTTGTAAAAACTATAAGCATAGTCATTTTAAAAAAAATCATATAAAAACTATGAGCATTGGCATTTCCAAGAAATAAAAATACGTTTTGCAACTTTTTAAGTATGTAGCATTTTAATATAAAATTGTGTCATTTGTGTGAAGTTAATATAAGTTACGACGAAAGAAATGCAGCGTTTCAAGAACCCGCTGCAATCAAAAGGCCCTGTCGTCTGTAAAAATTATGAGTGAATGTAGCTGGGACACAAAAATATAACATCTAACAAAGCATGTACAAAAATTAAATACGTAGCTTTGACAGGAACAGCCTTCAAATAATATAAATTGATAATTAAAGCATGCATGAATGTTCTCACGTTTTAACATTTTTAAGACTGGCGAATAACTAATAATTCGTTATTTTGCATTTGTCCAAAACAAAATTAATGCTAAACTTGCAGGCATTTCAAGTGACTTCATTTCCAGCAAATGAGACACTAGATTTCACCGTATTGCCTCATATGACGATTGTGATTTAACTGCTACCTGAAACACTCACTTGATATTACTTTCACTTAAAAAATTAAAATCATGAGCTACGTTTAGATATTCCTGTAATAAGGGAATTAACATTTTCTGCCTTTCTTTTTAACTTCAACAAGGAAATTTCCGTGTTTTATTTTAAATTGTGCATACTCCCCAATTTTTGTAAACCACTTTCGCTAAGTTTATATTAAAACCGAATTAAAAATAATATCTTCCTTCTTACGTTGTTTCAATTTTTGTAAACAATTTGATTAATCTTATTAGTGTGTGCCATATACCGTGAAACTGACCTAACACTTGGTAATGCAAAAAATGTAGCATTTAATTTAGGTTATTTCCTGTAATTACATCATATGGGTTAATTTTATTCCGGTCGTCTAATCAGTTCGCAGTTTAAAAAAAACTAGATGTATAAACGGCTCACTCTTCCATGCCTTACCACGTTCTGGCAGTTGAACAGAGAGCTCAATACAAGTATTAAAAAAAAACAATTCGCTGCTAGCCAGCGGATTGTTATAGTCAATTCACTGCTACTTTTAAACTTTTCTGAAAAACAGCTTTAGTTCTACTTCCATGATAGTCCTCCACCTCGCGCAAACAAAGCTTACCCAAGTCTAAAAAAATTTACCAAAGGGACATTCGTGCGTACTCAGTATAATAATATTTTGCATAAGGACTATTTCTTACGCGCCCATTTTCTCTCTGTTTTATTTATTTTAATCATAAATGGAATATAGTTCAATTTAACAAAAATGAAACGTACTTTTATGTTAACAAAAGTATAATTTTTTTGTGATAAAATATTATATTTAGGGTATAACCAAACACGTCATACATGGGGTGATTTTTCTAAGGTTGTATTTAAAAAAATTTGAAGAAACCGCGAATACACTATAACGGTGAAAGAAATGCTGTGAATTTTGCAAGCGACAAAAGCAACTTCGGTCTCGCTAGGGCTGTCACAAGCTAATCTCAGCGCCACGTGGATACGGAAGTACGCTATAATGCTGGGTGTTGGTGGAAGGTAGGGGGAAGGGGGAGACGTGCCCACACCTCTGTGTTCCCCCCGTCGGGCAAGAGACGGCGATGCGGGCCCCTTGTCACGTATGCAACCTGCCCGCACCTGTGCCCACCCTCTTCACCTCACCGTTCTTGCACGTTTGACAAAACTGTCTTCCTGCCTGGCGGTATTGTTCTCAGCCCCTATGAAACAAACACCAATCCCCTTCTCGCCGGNTTGACAAAACTGTCTTCCTGCCTGGCGGTATTGTTCTCAGCCCCTATGAAACAAACACCAATCCCCTTCTCGCCGGCCTACCCTCGCCTCCTCAGCGAGCTCAGGTGATACAACGTTCCCGTCACCGCGCCCAGCATCCCACAAACTCTGTGTCTACACAGAATGATTCTAAAATCATGGGACAAACATTGAGGGTGGTAGAGCTCACTAAAACAAACAATTATTTTATAGGAATATATGGGCGAGAGTGATGCGTTGAGGCACAACACACAAATAACACATGAAATGCAACACATTGTTTATTTACAACGTAGCCGCTAAATGCCTTTTTACAGCAATGTTTATAATAATTGCTCAAAATTGCTACCACCGACAGTAATGCAAGCTTGGTAGCGTCGGTGGAGTGATTGGCGAACAGATTCAAATACGCCGGGTATTTCACGCACGCATCATTGTCAGCCAATCACGCCATATGTAGAGGTCGCCAAGCATGCGTGACTGTTGGTGGATGCATTTCCAGCAACTGTTTTAACATTTTCTGTACGGAATCACTCGTTAAGTATGCTGCTAATGAACATTTTATGTTTCCATTAATGTGTTATGTTTTTGTGTTTGTGTCTCAACGCGTCACTTCCACCCATATATTCCTATACAATAATCGTTTGTTTTAGTGAGCTCTACCACCCCTCAATGTTTGTCCCATGATTTTAGAATCATCCTGTTTAGTCTATTCGCGGTTTCTTCGCACTTTTTAAATCAAACCTTTGAAATATCACACCATATGTGACGTGATTGGTTGTTTCCTAAATATGCCGTGTATCACAAGCGTTTTATACTTCTGGTAACATAAAAGTGTCTTACTATTGGTTAAATATAAATTTTACTTACAATTTAATTATAAATTATAAACGGACCAGCGGTGGCGCTCGTCTCCCACCGCAGCGATTTGGGTTCGATCTCCGGCCGGTTAACTCTCGGATTTTCACATGTGGGAATCATGGTGGAGGATGCCACTGCCGACGGGTTTTCTCGGGGTACTCCCCTTTCCCCTACTCTTGCATTCCAGCGCCTGTCTGGTCGCGCAAGGCACTCACTGACATGTTTTCTATCTCTCGACAACTCGCCTAACGAAACTTACCGTAGTGAACCTTCCATTTCATGGAGTAGTAATAAAGAAAAAAAGTGCGTGGCATGTCCCTAGGGTATGTCAAACAGTCTGTGCCGGAGCGTAGAGTTGGTGAAGAGATTTGGGCAGCTCTTAACATCGTGGTCTTGAGAGCCGACGAGGGTGATTGAGGTGAGTATGGAGCGGCGCCGGAATGAAGGGGCGGGGGAAACGGGAGATCCCCGAGAAAACTCGCCGACCAGCGGCATCGTCCAGCGCGATTCTCACCGGGGAATCGAACTCGGTTCACCTAGGCGGGAGGCAAGTAATATGACCACTACATCGTCGCGGTCCCGCTTGCACCGAAATTAATTTTCCTTAAGATTAAACACTCTTATTAGACCTTCACTTCTAAAAAATACAATTTAGAGACGGAAATATAAAACAAAAACTACCATTAGGAAATTAGAATTTCTTAAATATTATTCGTAACCAGATGGCGGTCAAAAATTGCGGATCAATTTTTAAATAACATCTCTACCAACAAAGCTGTGTGCTCTATTTGGGTAAGAAAGCAGACGGTACCTTTAAATGAACCTACTCTAATGTGTATGAAGAAAATAAAACACAAATTTTATTCCACATAAGTTTAATTAAATATTACACTCGCAATGTAACGTCAACCCTTAGAACTGTTCAACCTATTCCGTTGCCATGGTAACTGGGAGCATGCATGCCGAGGTGTACAATGTATATATACACTTAAAGTGCAGTGATTTTTTTCTCAGATGTTGATTTAAAAAGTGCTCGCTTTACTGTAAACAGCCCCTTTGTTCCTAGGTCACTTTAATGGCGCCTGAGTTTTATTTGTTACAAGCCATCTCATTCTCCCACGCTCACGATTGTCTCAGAAACTGGTATTGTCTCTGATTATACCGCAGTCGATGAAACTTAAAAGAATGCTGGTTGCCATAAAACTTAATCATTTTATGTTTATATGAAATGCCGTTAAACTCGTAGACATTATATGTAACTACTATTCCCTCGAATTAAAAAAATTAGATCTCATAGTTTTCGGATTATGCCGTGTCGAAATCGCAATTTTAGTGCTTCTGGGATTTACAAATAAAATAAACCAAAACTTTTACAGAAAATTTAACAAGGGCAATCTGAATGGTCGTATCTTAATTATTTTTAAGGTATGCTTAGAAAAAATGAATTTTCAAATAATCACGCACTGCTACAAATAAAAAAATATGCAAACATTTCCTTATTTTGCTTAGCAATTTTTAAAATTGCAAAAAAAAATTCATAGCGTGAATTTAAAGATTTCTTGATGAAACTCATGGTATCGTATTTCAATGTTAACTATCTCATTTCGGTAAGTGTTTATTATTTGTAAATCCCGGAAAACACCAAAATTGTGATTTTGACGTGTCGTTACGCAGAACATATGCGGTCTCAAATTATTTTATATGGGGGAATAGAATTGACAAGCACCAAAACTGTCGCTTGGTAGAAAGTGTTTATACTGGTGTCTGAAGGGCCAATTTACTACTNTTGACAAAACTGTCTTCCTGCCTGGCGGTATTGTTCTCAGCCCCTATGAAACAAACACCAATCCCCTTCTCGCCGCCTACCCTCGCCTCTTCCACGAGCTCAGGTGATACAACGTTCCCGTCACCGCGCCCAGCATCCCACAAAACTCTGTGTCTATACAGAATGATTCTAAAATAACGGGACAAACATTGAGGGGTGGTAGAGCTTTAAATGTACCTACTCTAATGTGTATAAAGAAAATAAAACGCAAATTTTATTCCACATGAGTTTAATTAAATATTACACTCGCAATGTAACGTCAACCCTTAGAACTGTTCAACCTATTCCGTTGCCATGGTAACTGGGAGCATGCATGCCGAGGTGTACAATGTATTCACTTAAAGTGCAGTGATTTTTTTCTCAGATGTTGATTTAAAAAGTGCTCGCTTTACTGTAAACAGCCGGCTGCACCTTTGTTCCTAGGTCACTTTAATGGCGCCTGAGTTTTATTTGTTACAAGCCATCTCATTCTCCCACTCTCACGATTGTCTCAGAAACTGGTATTGTCTCTGATTATACCGCAGTCGATGAAACTTAAAAGAATGCTGGTTGCCATAAAACTTAATCATTTTATGTTTATATGAAATGCCGTTAAACTCGTAGACATTATATGTAACTACTATTCCCTCGAATTAAAAAAATTAGATCTCATAGTTTTCGGATTATGCCGTGTCGAAATCGCAATTTTAGTGCTTCTGGGATTTACAAATAAAATAAACCAAAACTTTTACAGAAAATTTAACAAGGGCAATCTGAATGGTCGTATCTTAATTATTTTTAAGGTATGCTTAGAAAAAATGAATTTTCAAATAATCACGCACTGCTACAAATAAAAAAATATGCAAACATTTCCTTATTTTGCTTAGCAATTTTTAAAATTGCGAAAAAAAAATTCATAGCGTGAATTTAAAGATTTCTTGATGAAACTCATGGTATCGTATTTCAATGTTAACTATCTCATTTCGGTAAGTGTTTATTATTTGTACATCCCGAAAAACACCAACATTGTGATTTTGACGTGCCGTTATGCAAAAAATATGCGGTCTCAAATTATTTTATGTGAGGAAATAGTACTTGTATTTAAAGTCCACAAGATGATAGATATTTCGTAGAAATATAAAATAATGAAATTTCTGTGACCAACGCTCTTAAGCCATAAAATAAATACACCTACAGTACATTTTGCAGGTCCAGTTTCCTGTAGGGTAGACTCCACAGTCATATATCAGTTGTGATGGTGTATACTCGAGCATCAATGGTTGCTGTGCAAGTATGTAGCCAGGTTTACCCTTCACCAGGTATCATTTGATCCGGTCTGTTTGAGACACCATTAATGCTCCTGTAGTGAACTGTGGTCTAATATTAAAATGCTTGGATGTATACGTATTTCAAGTTTAGCCCGTCGAGCCATTAAAGCGAGAAATTTCCCCGTCCTTATAATTATATCGCATAAGTATAAGCGGGCATAATTTGAGAATATATTCGAAGTTTGTGTGGTGTTCTAAATTTTTGTTGAACTGTTTGGCACGCGTTAGGAAATTCGTGGTAAATAATAAATCTGCTACAAAAATTGTACCGAATCGCGTGCATTCCAGCGAAGTGTGAAACTGTCCTTTCCGCTATGTAAAAAACATACGTTCAAGACTTTCCTTATAGCAGAGGAAAGCATTTTTTTGAGGCTGTTTTTGTTTACACTAACCAAACCTTGCTTCGATTTAAATGGAAGATTAAAGAAACTCAGATTTGCTGTTATTAAATTTTCATTCATATATATTTTTTTTTTAATGTCAATACTAATTTTATTTATAGCAAAGAAAAATATTTCCTTGAGCTGGTTTTTTTTACAGTAAAGAATTGTTCATGTACGCCAAATAAAAGTGTTAAGTGATATTAGAACCTTTCTTTTGCTCTTTGAGTTTGTAGTACCTAACGAAACTTTGTAAATGTTACGTTAACAAATAAAAAATTTGTTAGATCATCGAAATAACGGTTTGACTTTCTAAATACAGTATCTGAATTTATCAGTAAGGATACTACTGAACTATTGTAACCACAATACAAGGTTATCATTGCCACTGATATATAGATCAAACAACATTTTGTTTGTGGTAAACCNAACTATTGTAACCACAATACAAGGTTATCATTGCCACTGATATATAGATCAAACAACATTTTGTTTGTGGTAAACCTATTTTGCAGTGGTTCACATTTAACGATACATTTTTTTTTTCGTCAACAAAACGTGAGTTGCAGCAACTAAAGCGTTTCTATAGTGCGCGTGACAGCAGGTACTCGAACTCACTAAATTTTATAGCCTCTGGGTAAGTTTTTATATACAAGAAAATTTCACGAATTAGTTTGAGGGCAAACTAGACTTCAAACACTGGTATATTTGAGTTACTTTTGCGATTGACTCATAATCTATTCGACATGCTGTAGACGACTCTAGGCCAGCAGCGAATCTGCGTGAAAAAACCGAATCCCGTGCTACCTCGTCAAAGATAGAAGTCGCTACGCACTAAGCGACAGCCAATGAATGAACAGCTTAGGTCAGTGTTTCCCAACCGGTGCACCGCGACACACTGGGGTGATGTCAGATCGTCCGGAGGTGCAGCAATATTTTTAGCAGAAGCAAAATATATTATTCATTTATTTATTTAATAGTTAAAATTAACAAGTTCAAGTTTTGACACTTAATCTCCATAAGACGAAGACACATAAGTGATTCAATATCGGTCCAGCAGATGACGAAACAGTTGTCTCTAATTCCTTTCTTGAGGATGACATACGTCTTCCGTTGTCAATAATTAGACCTGATCCCAAACTTAAGAGTTCTAAAAAAATCAGTCGCAAGTCACTCGCTGGTGGTAAAATTAATTTTTCACGATCTCAATTTTTGGTTGTCTAACTATGCTAGTTTTATTCGTAATCTAGTCAAACTGCAAGAACCTAAGCCTGTTTTATACAATTTTATATAATTAGTAAAAACATTGACACTTAATTCTTTAATTTTTTTTATTCGGATATTCTATTGTTAATTTAAAATAAAATGCGTGAAAACAAATTTTACTGCGAAAACTTAAACAACAGTGCCTAAGATTATAATCCCCCCCCCCNNNTTCCCATAAGTGTGCCGCAAACACGAAAAAGCTGGAAACCCCTGGCTTAGGTTTTAGAGCACAGAATACTACATAGTCTAGCGTACATGCCACTTAAATCGCGAGATTCTCCTGTCGCAATACATGTTCATATGAACTTCTGGCGTTGTTTGGAAGTGTAGCTTACTGTCCACAATACAGTTGGTTCCCGCAATAATGGAAACATCCTGCATATTTCCTGGTTCCTGGTTTTGTGTGTGTGATGGTGAATGGGTGAAGGAGGGGGGNACCATCAGTCATGTACCCGGGGGTGAACAGAGGACGTGGGCGGCAGGTAAGGCACGCAGTATGAGGAGTGTCATCGCGACTTACCACGACGGAAGGGTGATGGGCGCCCCGAAGGGCGCCACCGCTGTCCAAACACGCTTGGAGAAGGGGCGGCAGATTGTCCGTCGTGAGTGTGCATAATGCCCGCGGATCCCATCCCGCCGGGGATTTTAGGAGGGTGGTGGGGGGAGAGGTGGGTCGCTTCTTACACGTGTTCCAACCCACCCGCTAGCCACGTGTCCTTCCTCTCCTGGGGCAGCTGAGGGCATGCCTCCGGGAGAGCTGACGGCGGTGGCCGCTCCCAGTGTCCCATTTTACAACACTTCAGTATCAACGGAGATCAAACAGTTAAGAGTGGAGAAATTCGGGCGGCTCTTAACATCGAGGTCTTGAGAGCTGATGGGGGCGAAGCGAGGTGGGTATGGAGCAGCGCCGGAATGAAGGAAGGGGTGGGGGAAACGGGAGATACCTGAGAAAACTCGCCGACCAGCGGCATCGTCCGGCACGATACCCACAGGCGAAAATCCGGGAATCGAACCCGGTTCGCCTAGGTGGAAGGCGAGTAATATAACCCCTACACCACCGCGGCTCCACGGTAAGTTAGACTTCAAACACTTACATAGTTGCTGGAACATTCGCAGTGTAACAGTAATTATGACAAGATCACGTGTTCTCCCCAATTTTTATTAACTTAAATAAAAATTTTAAACGGTCACATAGATAAACTTTACACGAATTCAACACGACAGCCCAAAAATGAGACTTAATGCGCAGTTCTGTGTGGTTGCTGGAATATTCACAATGTAATCTCCCCATCGGCGCTAAAGATCTCCAGCTATTAAGCACCGCCCAAAAATCTCTTTCACGTGTATTCCTATGACCATGCTTTGAAATTGTGGGACTAACCGCATTAAATCCGAAGGCACATGTGTTAACCACGCGACCGTGTGTGTTTCTCCTGGCGACTGTATTGACAAAAGGGCATTTGGTACAAATGTGAGGATCGACCTTATAGTCTCTTCTCACCCACAGATTACATCCAGAATGAGATGGGCCATTTCCCAAAGGTACAGTACTCGAATAAAATTTTTAATTTTCGGCCATAATAAAAACTCACTCTGTACGTGTTACTAACAGTTGCTTGTACAGAATATTAAATCCAGCAGTAAATTTTAATTGGAACATCACTGGCCCATCGTTTTGTGAGTATATGATGTTAAGCTGGGTTGATATCGTGTTAGCCGGACGCCAACCGAAATATTTTGTTTAATCAGCCTATTACTCTACTGACTTTTATACATTTTTAATTTTACTTTGGCATTCTGTTGGACTACTAGACAGGGTTAGATGTTTTCACTCGTTGAATTTACATGTTTGCAGCAGGTGCAAACGCCAACTTCGTTAAACCACCTGAGTTACAGTATTATAAGGATACTTGTGTTTATATACAAAACATATCTAATATGTGGGAAAGATATATTTCATGTATACAAATCTAGTTCGTCTGTCTTTGACTGCATCATGCAGCACATCTCATATTAACATGAAATATCGTATCTTCGGTGGCCGTTCCGTGATGGTCAAAGAACTATTTTACATTCTGAGCACCGGCTAGGTATCGGGATGTTCATACTTAATTCATTGTAATTATTATTGTTGCTTTCATTAGAATAACTTCGCGATGTAAAGCAGAACGCAGTAGAGCGACGCTGAATACAAGACAGTGCGATTACATTTTATGTAATTTGTTCTTCCTTACAATTCAAACGCCAAGAAGTACTGCAACTAAAAATTCATGGGAACTAATTATTTTTCCTTATAACGCTTTAACGAATTTTGTAAATATGATGTTTCACCAACGTCCACAAATTTCATAAAAAAAAATGATTTTCCGATGACGACAATACAACCTATCAATGACACTTATTCACTCAGGTTATGTTTTTTATTTCACTAATACGTTAAGAGTATTCGGTCAAATTCATTCAGTACGAATAAAGGTGTGGGTGTTGCATATGTTGCTGGCGAACGTGCAGAACCAACAAAACGATTACTACAAGGCCGACCTCCCGTGGCGTAGTCGGTTGGTGCGCAGCCGATCTGTGATGGAGGGGGGTTCTGGGTTCGAATCCCAGGTAAGGCAAGGCTGTTAATTTTAGTTAGGTTATAAGTTATTTTGCAAGCAGTCCGCTGATAAGCATTCAGGCATAACACCGGGAGACGTTAATAAACCCTATACAAGACAATGCGATTGCTTCAAGAATAAGTAGATTAATTATTCTTTCATTCAACTTGCTGCTTGTTCGTATATAAATTAACGAAATGCACTGTGAGAATCGTTTATTCCCCTCGGTGAAGAATGTCAGCCAATCAACTCCGAGAATCTTCAGTGATAACGAATCGCTTGCATGTACTGATATGCTTCAAGAATACAAGCGAGGTCCGGAATCAGGTGATTTTTGGGCATCATTTATATTTGCTGCGGGGATCGGGAAGATTGAGTTTCTAGCATACATGAATAGTGATGAGAAAAATGTGGAATAAGTGGACTAGCAAAGCGTATTTGCATGGCCATAATTTGCTATTCGTGATGGAAATCAGCCGGTGTTGTATACACATCGACACTGAACCTAATAATTCCTTGAATAATTAGTTTTAATCTAAAGGAAGCTATATAAAGTTATTTCAATCCTGCTACATAGAGACCGCTAGCTAGTAATCCCAGGCGACATATCATTATCTTTTCCAACAAATTTTCCTAATTTTATTTTACAAATAGCAGTGTGGTTAGCGCTGGGAGTGATCGGAAAATTGTACCGATAAAGGAGGTTGCAGAATAGGTAAATAGTGCACCAGATGAAAGTTTGACTTAGTGTTAGTGGCAAATTCAGAATGGCTGTCATCCAAGTGTAATGAAGGAGTACGCATGCTTGGGTGACTGCGATTCTCGAAGTAAGTGCTCGATCAACATTATTATACTAGTAAGCTTTAGGAAAAATTTGATAAAGTGAAATGTCTAACCTAAACGATGCCAGATTTTAACTTTTATACATGGGCTTATTTCACGTTCTAATACCTCCAAAAACATGATTATTAAATGTGATATGATCTTAACTTCCACGTTTAATGTCTTTGATAAGTTACGCCTGTTGGGAAAAACATGCTTATAAAAACCGTGTCATGTAATTTTAGCTGGATTTACCTCTGCATTTGTCTTATTACACTTCAAAAAAGGTCACTTTAGCTATATAAGTTGATGTTGGAAGCATCACAAACAATATTTACGATAGCAAAAGGTCTACACCATTCCTCTGCTCCTCAGCGAAGTGAAGTATTCGCTGAAAAATAGCTCAACTGGCACCCCCGGCACGGGTGGCTACACTGGTCCTGCTGGTCCGTAGGGAGGGGAATTTTCGGCGGTCGCGTTGGCGCACCTGGCAGCACGCTGTGTGACGTCACGCGCGACCGGGCCTGTCACGTCCCGCCCGGCCAGACAACACGGAAAATAACACGAGCAACGAGTTGAAAAAAAAATACATGTGGGTAGGACGAGAGAGAACAGGCTGGCCACATGGTTACACAGGGTCGAGGAGTGGGCGACCAGGGGGTTGAAAAAAAAAA